>CAIGQZ010001313.1:4527147-4538789 GCA_903798205.1 Danio tinwini | reverse complement strand
TCGCACACACGCACAGAAATAACCCACATTCACACTGATACGCACTTCCACAGAAAGAAATTAAACAAAACTTATATTTAAAAGAATGTTAAAGCATTACAGAAAATCTCTTTCGCCTTAATTCACTTTGTTTCACTGTGCATTATTTGCTTGGGAAATAATAGTGCCATTGTACTGATATAGTAGTTGCCTTAAGCTTACTAGACAGTAGTTACTGTCAGTAGTTATAGTGCAAAATATATAATGAAAAATACATATTTTAAATTAATAAACCAATGTTATCTGTGCGGGTATATAATATTTTATTTAAAGTTTACACTAGAGCATGAAAAAGTATTTTAGTAAACGAAAACTTATGGTCCTTCTTTAACTTTTGCTTTCTTTAACTTTTAAATATTTTCCATATTTTATATTTTTATATTTGTATTTAATTATTTATTTATTGATTGATTGACTGATTTATTTAGTCATTTATTTATTTTACTATATACCCGTAGCGCCATCTGATGGATAGTCTTAGAGACACACATGAAGATTATCAGAACAGACACACAAATTAATCAAATTCACCATAAATTAACTTATTCAGTTTATTTTGCCTATTATATATATATAGTATAAGTTATAAGTCCTATTTTATAAGTTTAAAATATTTTAATATAGAACAGAAATTTTCAAATTGGAAGTGATAATACGTGAAAAAATACATGTAAAATTACATTTAAAATACTTTTATAATCAATCTAATTAATAAATAAAAAAATCTAATTTAAGTAAGTAATTAGGGAGTGCCGGGAAATAGTGGAAAACATACAAGTAAATTGTAAACAATATATATGATTTATTTCATTAAAATGTAAATGTAATTAAGTGAACAAATAAATAAATCAGACATTGCATTATAATTAACAAAAATACATTAATAAATAAACAAATACATAAAAGTATATTAAAGTAACATAGTGTTTAGAATATGTAAATAGTTCATTTAAAAGAAACAAAAAAAATCATAAAAATGTATTAAAATTATGTAGTGCTTAGTTTAAGTTTAAATAATTAATGCAAAAATATAAATTCAATAAGATTAAAATTAATTGACAAGAAATTTATTCCTTCATTTTCCTTTGGCTTAGTCGCTTTATTTATCAGGGGTCGTCGCAGCAGAATGAACCACCAACTTATCCAGCATATGTTTTACACAGCGGATGCCTTTTACATTTTAAAAATGAGGGTCCAACAAAAGCAGCAACAACAAAAGTATTGCACTGAAATAATAAAGTAAAGGGTTAAAATATGAGAACTGTTTGTGCTTGACCAGTAAGAGGCAATGCACTGTCTTCAAGCCCCGCCCACTACAGTTAATTTATTACGTTATAAATGTTTACCACGCAGCCTCTCACAGCGCCACCAGCGGTCTAAAAGCGCGCTGCATGTTCGCTTCAGATGAGAATGAGCCTCCATCACTGGCAGCTGATTTCCAGCATCGCATTCGCCTCATGAACGCTGTTTAAATCCGACCCGACCCCGAATACTGAACAAAACAACCAGCGCAACATGGCACGGGACAAAAAGGACAGAGATAGCTGGGGTGAGTCCATATTTTAAACAATAAACCGTCCAGCCGAGAGACACCCTGTGAGACTGTGGGTTATTATTTTGCGATTCTGTGAAGATGACTGTGACAACCTATTTGTATTTTAAAGAACCCACACATATAAATACATATATATATTTTCATCCTCTAAATCAGATGATTTGGTTCGGACCACAGCCCTGTTCCGCCCTGTGCGCGCGCGCGCGCGTGTGTTTGTGATGACAGCTATTTTAACGCTTTAATATCTATATTTAACAGCAACATGACATTTCCACAATCGTAATGTCAGAGTTGGCTCGTTTTTTAAATTCACACATTTCTTAAGCACACCAGTCAATAATATGCCCAATTTCTTAATTATTTATCCCTGTCTTTATTCATACTGACATATCAGTTGCTTGTATTAGACACTTTTCCTTCACTGCAGTGTTTCAAATCAGAAATGTGTGTGAAGTGAGTGTGTGGATGCCAGTGACCCACATAAGCAGAGCTCTGTGCATCTGTTACAGGCCTGTATGGAGATGCTGATTTATATAATATACAGTAGATGGTGGCCGTGTGATGCTTACTGCTCCATACAGGCCTGACCAGGTGAATATGACATGATAGAGAGCAGGAGAGAGAGAGAGGAACGGGAGCTCTGCGAGGTCATTTGAATGTAAATAATTTACAGTGTTGGGATAGTATTGGTGTCCATTCATTGAGGAGGACCAATGGCTGAAGTGTAATTGCAATGCTGTGAACAGCCTCATCACATCCTTAAGATTTGCATGTGACCTAATAATGTGCTTTTAGCCAGTGATCAAATATGGTATATGGGTAGTTGACATATACTGTAGGCAGTAAAAATGCTTTTCTATATGTAAAATGCCTTTTTTGATGTATGAGAAAATATAAGACTTCACTAAGTTTATCAATTCTTTCACTGTGTTTTAAAAAATACTTTTTTTGTTAAACTATATTGTAAAAATGGTGTGACACAACAAAAAATTAAGAACAAACTACTTTTAATGAGGCGGCACGGTGATTCAGGGGTTAGCACTGTTGCCTAAAAGCAAGAAGGTCGCTGGTTCGAGTCCCAGCTGGGTCCATTGGCATTTCTGTGTGGGGTTTGCATGTTCTCCCTGTGTTGATGTGGGTTTCCTCATGGTGCTCCGGTTTCCCTTACAGTCCAAACACATGAGCTATAAGTGAATTGGATGAACTAAATTGGCTGTGTGTGAATGAGAATATGGGTGTTTCCCAGTACTGGGTTGCAGCTGGAAGGGCATCCGCTGTGTAAAACGTATGCTGCAATATTTGGCGGTTCATTCCACTGTGGCGACCTCTGAAATAGAGACTAAGCCGAAGGAAAATGAATGAATGAATGAACTCCTAATGAGAGCAATTCATCTTCATTGCTTTACACTTATCTTCATGTTATGCATGGCGTTCACTCCTGCCCGTAATTATCACTTTCAATTGACCTTGTTTGTCTTTTTCCCTTTTCAGTTTTCTATTGGTTGATTTGGTGATATCAAGATTTTAAAATGGACGGAAGCCGACTTCTCGTTCTCTCTTGTTCCTCCATGCCACCACAGTTTCTGACGGCTTTATTGTTGTGTTCTTTTTTTTATACTTTCCTTTTGATGTTTGTTTGGAGTGGGGGGTCCCAGCCTGCTTTAGGTTTGTTTGGTAGTTATTTATTATGTTGTTGGACTCCCCATCTCTTGTCATTTCAGATTGTTTTGCTGATTACGTTGTTAACAAATAATTTAGTTATGTTTTGTTGTCTTAGGATCAGGAGTCGTATGTAAGTAGAGATCGTAACATTCATATAGTGCTAATAATTTTATATGAATATTTTTTTCTTCATGACTTGTTGGACATTTTGAATAAACAGTGGTGTCACACCATAGACGAACAAAACATAACAATTTTATAGTGGTTACAAAAAATATGTGAAAATTCTGAGACAAAAACAGCATGTGCACGTTATAGGCTTCACAGGGGGCTTCAGCCACATGATCTTGAATGAGATCCTTCAACTAATTAAAGTTTCATTGGAATTTCCTGATTAGCATATACTGTAGTGTCACACCAGAGGACATAGCTTTCAGTGAAAAAATGTATCACTTTCCTATGTTTTCAGACATGTATGGATAAAAAAAAAAAAGTATTGGCTTTTACTAAAATAGCCACTTGTAAAATTAGGTTGGCGGTTTATTCCACTTTGGTGACTCCTGATAAATCAGGGATTAAGCTGAAGGAAAATGAATGAATGAATGAATGGATGAAAATTAGGCCCGATTTTCTTTTTATCATGATTTTCTTTTTAATTTATAAGAGCTGTAATTTATTGAACTATGCTTGAAACAATCGCACCATAGGGCAGTTTTGAGATTTGGCTCAAAAATGTACGAAATTTAATAGCACAGTAGATTTCATAGACCATTTCAATGTGGTCATGTCATTGGCTCATGAACATTTCCTGCTTGTTATCAAATAATTTCATAACTGTAACAAGAGGCAATTCAATCATAACTTAGTGTTTAAACAGCTATCATATTCATTCATTTTATTTTGGGCTTAGTCCCTATAATAATCTGGGGTTGCCACAGCGAAATGAACCGGCAACTTATCCAGCATATGTTATTACGCAGCGGATGCCCTGGAAAACATCCATCTTACCCAATTCTGTTTGGACTTGTGGGGGAAACCGGAGCACCCGTAGGAAACCCATGCAAACACTGAGAGAACATGCAAACTCCACACAGAAACACCAATCGACCCAGCATGGACTTGAACGAGCAACCTTCTTCTGTGAGGCAATTGTGCTACCCACTGCGCCACCAAGCTGCCAGCTATCATAACATTAATTATAAATATGGGGCTCTTTTTGGATTCTTAGAAGCTATAGAAATACGTTGGACCGTTGTTTTTGTTTACATCCCTCAAAATTGTCTATAACCAAAGGTCCATGAAAGACAGTGCAATATTAACCCTTTTACTACATTTTAAATGATGATAATACTAATTATATTCATTTTTGTCATGTGTGACAGTAAAAAATGCACCGTCACATCAACAACCCATATCCAAAATGCTCTCCATTCCATTACTGTACATTTAAGAAAAAACTTGACCGATACATCAATTGCAACCTGGTTCACGTATACACATTATCGGTTGGTCTTATGCTTGACCACTAGTCTTTACATTAGGAGGTCTGAGGTGTATTTGAGGACCTCTAAACCAATAAAACATCTCTATGAGCCACACCACACTGGCCTTGATGACAGAGGTCAAGATCATCCATTAGGATTGTCTGCTGCATTAAGCCCTACTAAACCGTGACTCAACCGTTTGTCCCAGGAGAATGTTAAATTGAGTAAAGATTGAGACTCTTTGCTTTTAGAATGCTCTTCCATAACATTTGTGTTAGCATCGCTCGTCTCTGAATTGAAATTAGGCTTATCAGACAGATGATTATCTAAAGTGCAATATGGCATTACTGCTTCATTAGTTTTGAGAATACAATGTGAATTAGAGAGAGGGTGAAAATGCACATATTTAAGCAAAGTTATCATTTGCTAAAATTAAATAAAATTGTTTGCTTATAATAAAAAAGGGGCAACACAGTGGCGCAGTGGTTAGCACCGTCTCCTCACAGCTAGCCCCGGCAGGGTCAGTTAGAATTTTTGGTGTGGAATTGGCATGTTCTCCCTGTTGTTTGGGTTTCCTCAGGGTGCTCCGAAAACATGTGGTATAGGTAAATTGGGTAGGCTTAATTATCCGTAGTGTATGTGTGTGAATGAGTGTGTATGTATGGATGTTTCCTAGTGATGGATTGCAGCTGGAAGGGCATCCGCTGCGTAAAACATATGCTGGATAAGTTGGCGGTTCATACCATTGTGGCGACACCAGATTACTAAAGGGACTAAGTCGAAAAAAAAATGAATGGATGGATAATTCTTTTTTATATTAATGTTTAATTAATGGTACATTTGAAAATTGTAATTTAAAACAAATTTAAACATTTGAAAACTGTAATAAAAAATAAAAAAGCACACACACAACACATACTAGAAATATGAGAATAAAACAAACATTTAAGCAAAAAGCTTAAATTGAGTCACAAGTGTGAGTAAATGAATAGTGTGTAAATCTATTTCCATTTTTTTGGGGAGAAATATTCCTAATAAATTAACTACTTTGGAACAAACTATAATGGAAATAAAATGTAATATTTTAACTACATTTTAAAATTGACATTGTTTTTTACGTTTTGCTACAGGGATCACGTTGCAAACTCAGCACCATGGGAGGTAGGGCATTCTCCTACCGTGCACCTAAATTGTGAAATGCTCTTCCCACAAACATCAGGAATGCCAGTTCCCTGGACTGTTTTAATAAACTTCTTAAAACTCATCTTTTTAGTATTGAGTATAATTTATGAGGCTTTCCTTTTAACTGTATGTTTTGTATTTCATGGTTTATTGTGATCTGACGCTCTTGTTAGCACTTGTTAGCTCTTGTTAGAGTCTGAGAAAAGCACATTATAAATAAAATGTATTATTAATATAAACATTTATTCATTCATTCATTTTCTTTTGGCTTAGTCTTTTTATTCATCAGGGATCGCCACAGGGGAATGAACCACCAACTTATCCAGCATATGTTTTATGCAGCGGATGCCCTTCCAGCTGCAACCCAGTACTGTGAAACATCCATACACACTCATTTACATGCATACACTACGGCCAATTTAGTTTATTCATTCACTTAAACCGCATGTCTTTGGACTGTGGGGGAAACAGGAGCACCCGGAGGAAACCCATGCCAACACAGGGAGAACATGCAAACTCCACACAGAAATGCCAACTGATCTAGCCGGGACTCGAACCAGCAACCTTCTTTCTGTGAGGCAACAGTGCTAACCACTGAGCCACCGCGTCGCCCATATTAACATTTAATAAAAATTTTTTTTTAAAAAACATAAAAACCTATCACATATACTACGAATATAAGAATAAAACATACAAATTTAAGTAAAAAGCTAATTCTAAATATTAATAGAAACTTCAATAGTAAATAATGGTACCTTTTCCAATTAGGTTTCACTTGGTAACAAGAGTTCATTTTGTTACAGAATTTCTCTATCAAAGTTTATCATAATATGATACAAAGAGAGCACAGCGTTTAAAAGCATCAGCTTTAAAAGCATTAAAAGCACATGACGTCTCTGCGGTTTGCTTGCATTGCCAGATGTTATTCCATCTATGGTTGCCACTAAGAGATATTTAAATGTGGTTGTTTGCAGGGTCTTTCGTAGATAAGAACGTGTATGACTGGAGCTCCGAGGAGGAGGAGGCCGACGGTCGGGCGCGTCCAGTGCAGGTGCTGGTGGTGAAGGATGACCATACGTTTGAGCTGGACGAGGCAGCGCTCAGTAAGATCCTGCTGTCCGAGGAGGTCAGAGACAGAGAGGTGGTGGCTATTTCTGTGGCAGGAGCCTTCCGGAAGGGCAAATCCTTCCTCATGGACTTCATGCTGCGCTACATGTACAGCCAGGTCAGGTTGACTTAAAGTGCTGGTTCACATAAAAAGGAAAATGATGTTATTAATTACCCACCTTCATGTCATTCCAGACCCCTAAGACCTTTGTTTGTCCTCGGAATGCAAATTTAAATACTTAAGATAAAATCTGAGAGCTCCCTCATCTAAGGTTCCCGACTCATTCACAAAAATACCAAATCAAATCCTCAAAACAGACCATATGTTATGTATTTAATATTTGCCATATATATTTTTTAACTAAATACCCATAGCACACTCTGATGGATTAATTTAGATAATTAAGGTGATTTAGATATTTAAGGTGAAGTCGGAGAGCTCCCTCATCCTCCATATACAGCAAGATTCTAGATTTATTCAGAAAAATACCAAAAAACATCCTCAAAACAGACAACATGCCTTTATTTGTTTAACTTATCTCAATTCTTTTAACTTTTGCCCCCTTTTTACAATATTTTCTCTGTTTTTATCTTTATTATTTATTTATTTATTTAACTATATACACATAGCGCCATCTGATGGATTAATTCAGATATTCGGAGAGCTCCCTCATCCTCCATAGACATAGAAGTTCCAGACTCATTCAGAAAACCACCAAAAAACATCATCAGAACAGACCATATGCCTTTATTTGAGTTCAATCAAGCTATGAGAATACTTTTGTGTGCACATAAAACAATAATATATATATATTTTTTTTTAACAGTTCCTTCTCCTCAGTGTGATTTTAGGGCACTGATGTATATATCAGATACCCACATGTTTTTCCTTCTGTATGAAACAAAGCACAGGCGCATCTGAGGTATTATTTCAGAGATGTGACCTAATGCAATATGTAAACTTGCACCCTATACTGACACAGGAGAAGAAATGTTTGATAAAGTTGTTATTTTTGTTTTATGTGTGCACTAAATACTCTTGTAGATTAATAATAATTCAATTGAACCACTGATGAAGGCACACAGCTGAAAATCATTTGGCGTTTTCTTTTCTCCTGTAATTTATTTCATATATTACTGAGTGCGGACCTCCTTAGTGTTTGTCAATCGAACCACTGAAGGCATAAGGTCTGTTTTGCGGATGTTTTTTGGTATTATTCTGGACTTTCTGAGTCGAGTCAGGACCGTTACTGTGTATGGAGGATGAGGAAGCTGTTAGATGATGAACAAAGGTCTCAGGGATCTGGAACAATGTTAGGGTGAGTAATTAATAACATAATTTTCATTTTTGATTGATCTAAGGATTTAATTGTTTAATTACTACTAAAACTGCCAGTGGGTAAAATTGATCCATGCACATGACTATGGTTTTGATATGGCAAAAAAACATATTGTCACTGTTTTCTTCATAAAGTAATGTCTAGACATTAAATTATTATTTTTAGTCATCAACAATGATGCCGACTACCACAAGTCTTCATCAATCAAAAAATATTTTTGCTTCTTGTTCATGCTTCTAATTTAAAATAAGCTAAATTAACACAATTCTTGAGCTTTATTTGGGACAACTTAATTGTTTTGTTCAATCCACTTAAATTTGTAAAAACAATTAGGTTAGCTTAAATCTGTGTTGGGACAACATGAAGAATTTGTTTAGAACCCAGCATTTATTACAGTGTGTTTAGTGTCTCAAATGCTTGTTTGGCAGTCATAAGTCATCTTTTTTATCTATTGTAAGTAAAAGTGGATACCAGTATCTTAGCAGGTGAAAAATAGGCATATAGGTCAGTTTGACCTGCTGGTGTGTATTGGTATAAATACCCCATTTTGCACAATTATAAAATTATAGCAAAAGCCAGTGACTAGAATACTTGGGGATTTTAATGAAAATCTGGTACCCTTAAAAAGCAGCTATGAAATTTGACCCGGATGGTTCTAGTGTTAGTCTTATGTTCAGTGAATCTGTAATTTATGTCTGCGTGTTTAGGCCAGTGAAAAGTGGTTGGGGGATGCTGAAGAGCCGCTGACAGGATTCTCATGGAGAGGAGGATCAGAGCGGGAGACCACCGGAATCCAGATCTGGAGTGAAGTCTTCTTGGTGGACAAACCAGATGGTAGCAAGGTAAGAGGCCAGCTAACCTACTCAGACACTACAGTAATCACACTACCTGTACTGTTTAAATGTTTGGGGGGGGTCAATAAACTTTGTAAATGTTTTTTAAGTCTCTTGCATTAATTCTGAATTTATGTGATTAAAGATACAGTGAAAACAGCGATGTTATGAAATACTGTATTATTACAATTTAAGATGTTCATGTAAACTGGAAAACCCGAATAATCAACATCATTTATTCTTCAGTGTCATGTGAGAAATCATTTTTAGTGCTCATGAAAGGCTTTAAGAATAAGAAAAATCTGAGGAATTGTATGATAAATATCATCATTATTAATAACTCTTACTGTATTTACTAGTTAATATAATGTACAAAACAATAGCGTTCATTTAAAGTAGAAATCTTAACATGTAGAATTAGTAGTTTCATTATAAATTTCAGTTTTTGATCAACTAATTGTTGAATAGAAGCAGTCATTCCTTACTGACCCCAGTGGTAGCATATATATATGTAGTCATGTCACTGGCTCTTGAACATTTCCTGCTTGTTATCAAACTATTTCATAACTGTAACAAGAGGCAATTCAATCATAACCTAATGTTAAAACAGCTATCATAACATTATTTATCAATATGTGTCTCTTTTTGGATTCTAGGAAGCTATAGAAATTAAAAATGTAAAACAGGAAATACGGCCCATAGTTTTTCTTTACATGCCTCAAAAAAAGTCTATGCTCAAGTTTCAAGACAGTTTTATAACATATGTACTCTATGTAAGCCGAGTCTTTACTTTCTTCCTGTAACGTTAAGTAAAACTCCCTAAATATGAGAGGTTTGTGTGTGTGGTTTAAATATGGCAGCCGTGCATTATATCTTTTCGCCTTTAGGTGGCAGTGCTGCTAATGGACACACAAGGAACCTTCGACAGCCAGTCCACTCTCCGTGACTCAGCTACTGTATTCGCCCTCAGTACCATGATCAGCTCTATGCAGGTTTTACATTCACAACACAGCACAACACACCCCCAAAATAACTGAGCTTTAAAATAACTCTTCATTCTCAGTAAAAATTTAACAATGGCGCCATTTTGGTTCCTTCTAGGTGTACAACATATCCCAGAATGTTCAGGAGGACGATCTTCAGCATTTGCAGGTATAGAAAGACTCATTTAGGAATCCACAATGCTAGTAAATGTAGTAGTCAGACATTTAGATTTAAAAACTGAGGCCTACCGTGGGTCTGTGCAAGAAATTTAAGTTTATTGAGAACATTATTATAATCATTATCACATTATTCCAGCTTGGAATGCAATAAACTGGGAAAGCTATAGTTTTTGTGTGTAAAAACACAACTGAAAAGAATGTTACAAAGAACATTTTTTCTAATGTGAAACAATAATAATAGTTATAAGCAAGCAATAAGTATATGTGTTTTGTGACCTGTGTAGCTCTTCACCGAATATGGCAGACTGGCTATGGAAGAAACGTTTCTCAAACCGTTTCAGGTAATGTTTTAATGCTTCGGCTGTCAGCGTCTAACAGTGATACAATTCTGAGAGCAACAATACGTGTATTTTCAGTATGTTTTGTTTCAAAGTTTCATTATGAAAGGCTTTTTTCATGATACTCGTATAAAAAAAAGTCACTAATCACCTGCTGTGTGTTATTTCACAAGTCACTGATCTTTCTGGTGCGGGACTGGAGCTTTCCATACGAGTTTCCTTATGGACAGGAAGGAGGAATGAAATTTCTGGAGAAAAGATTAAAAGTAAGTATATGGAAGTATGAAAAGGTCAGGATTTTCTCCAGGATTTTGCAGGCCTAAAATGACAGCATTTCTCAAAACTTGTTGTTTCTCAAAACGTGTTGTTTTGCTGTGAAAATATAGAAAGATAACAAGCTACTTTTTTTTTGACCTGAAGAATCAATGGGCTTCATAATTGATATAAAAGAAACACTAACAGGAAGAATCGATCAATCCTCAGTGTAGACCAACTGCATTGTATTTTTGCCAAACACAATTCAAATTACTGTGCGTTATCATTAAATTAAGCATGTAAACATCATTGTACTAAAATCACATTATCAGGGCAATAAATTGTATTTAAATGCATTTTATGCAAGTATTCTGCTATGATGTTTTTGAAATATAATTGATTTGAACTAAATTGCTCTTGTTTGAGCCACTAAGTAAAACTAAACACCCCCCACCCCCGTATAGTATAATATACTATACGGGTCATTAAAAACCTGATGTATCAATTCTAATGATATAGGGTTCCACTTTAATTTAAGGTGTCCTTGTTACAGTTTTCATATACATTATTGAGCTTACCATATGGTTAGGGTTGAAAAAAGAATGCAGGTTAGATTTAGGGTAAGTTCTTTAGTAATACAGTAAATGCATATAATATGTAACAAAGACACCTTAAAATAAAGTG
>CAIGQZ010001313.1:4512447-4526747 GCA_903798205.1 Danio tinwini | reverse complement strand
TGTCCTTGTTATAGTGTTTAATTTAACTACTGGGTAATAGTAATTAATTACATGTGCTTACTATATTAGGGTTCGATTGCAGGTTAGATTTAGGGCTAGTTGCATGTTGTCACAATCACCAGCGATCCAGCCTGTGCAGATTGCTGAAGAACTACAAATCTGCCAGCAAAGGAACTACATATTCAGTCATGCACCACCCACACACCTGGCCTAGATCCCCATGATTGCAAACAGACACAGCTGAAGCTGTTCAGGACTAATTACACAGACTATATATACACCTCTCAAACACACACGTTGCTGAGTCCTGTTGAAATGTTAGTGACCATTACAACGCGGTTTCCTTGCCTGCTGTGTTAGACCTTTACTTTGTTGTGTTTGTTTAGGTTGTATGCTGCCTGCCTTCTGACCACTCGCCTGATGTTTGACTACAACTCTGAATTGCCCATATACATGTTTGCGCTCGTGTTGACTGTTGCTTGCCTGACCATTCTAAATAAACCCTGCATTTGGATTCTCACTCCCTGTTGTCAGCGTCACTTCACTGTTACACATGAATTATTAATTGTAATTACTTTAGTAGTAAATACATAGATGTAACAAGGACACCTTAAAATAAAGTGTTAACCTAACCCTAACTCACATAAAATAAAATAAAAAAACACTTTTTACAGGCATGTTTTAGTCTAGATCAAAAAAAAAAGTTTGAGTGATGGTAAGTATATCGCTCAGAGAATCGCTAAATCCTACAGGATCTGCTAAATATACTGAAATCATTCAAACAAAATCACTAATATCAATGTTTTTATTAATAATATTATAATGTAATGTTCAATGATATCATGTTTATGCACAGATCTCAGAGAATCAACACGAGGAGCTGCAGAACGTGAGGAAGCACATCCATTCATGCTTCACCAACATCTCCTGCTTCCTCATGCCACATCCAGGACTCAAGGTGGCCACAAACCCACATTTTGACGGCCGATTAAGGGGTATATATCTAATAATACATGCTAATCAGCAGATCTTAGTTTCGCTGTGAAGTGTTATACAAGCAATGTTCATTTATTTTCGATCATGTGTTTCAGAGATTGATCAAGAGTTCATCAATAATCTGCAAGTGCTTGTTCCGTGTTTACTACACCCCAAAAACCTGGATGTAAAAGAGATCAATGGAAGCCAAATCACCTGCCGTGGACTCGTGGAGTATTTCAAGGTGACAGTTTTGTTAGCAGTGTAGCCGCTACTGTTAGAAATGATAGATATTAATGAAAGATACCTACGAGAGAAGCATGAAAAATCAATATTTAAACATTACATGTGCCAGTGTTATTACATTGTATTTTTTAAATCTGCAGGTCCCAATATATCTTTTATCCCTAATTTGTATGCTGTTAATTAATGTTCATTTTACATTTGGAAATCTTGTAGTAAACTGAATATCTGTTTGTGATTTTAGGCGTATATCAAGATTTACCAGGGAGAGGAGCTGCCACATCCAAAATCCATGTTACAGGTGCAAGCGCTTAACCTTCAGCACACACATTCCACAGCCTTAAAGGGACAGTTCACCTAAAAATGAGGATTTAGGCCTGATTTATATTTCTGTGTCAAGTGATCGGTGTACCCTAGGGCGCAAACCTTTGCATTTAGTCAATGCCATTGTGAGAATTGATACTTCTATGTTCTGTCTGTTCTGCAATTATATTATAATAGCACTGCACTTGTATATAAAAGCACGTCTGGAATGCTAGTAGACTGGGGGGTTTCTATTAGGTGTGGGAATCTTCATGGACTTCATGATCATTGCAAAATGATTTCATCTGCTGTACGTTTACATCTTTACATTTTTTTTTACCAGAATTGGAGTTTCTGTGCTTTTGTTTAATGGTTGGAATCTCTGACAGTTCTGGCCTCTTACGAATTATTATGGAGCTCTGAATGTAACATTAAAACATAAGCAATTTTGAAGAACAAACAAAAAGATTTACAATGTTTAAACATTTTATCTGTCAAAGCGAATTATTTTTCTGTTTAGAGCTCGTGTCTGCGCATGCTGAGTAATGATCTAATTTTAATACAGAATCGATTCAGAATCAATAGAGAATCACAATCCATAATTTTGCATAATTGCACCGATCGGGGGATACCAAACGAGGGCAACAGATGCCTAAAGGGCTACAGATGCTTGCTTTGGGAGAAACGCTTAATACTTCATCACCTGCGACTCGTTTGTGTTCTAACTACATGTGCTTGGTTGTACACTATATCAATAAAGTGTTTAGCCTTTTAAAAACACTTTTGTAATACATTGAGCCACTAAGCATTGTTTGTATGACGTTTTTCTAGAGGAAACGCAAATAACTTCCAAATACTCCAAATATAGTTTGTTTAGGTAAATGCAAGAATATTTTTGAAATTCAGTCATAGCACTAGGACGTTTCAGATGACTGTTCTAGAGCCTACAGCTAATCAATTTGTCAGATTGTGGAGTGCATTACAGGTCTAAAGAAAAATATAAATGATAAATGATCTTAAATAAAACAAATACATTTATAGAGATAGTATATAAGTATATAATTTTACTCACCTGGGAAATGGAGGCCACTTGAATGGTTAATTAAGTGCACACAGCATGTCGTATTATCTGATAATTGTAAGAAATAATTCCACTAAGCAGCTGACTGTGTAAAGCCACATAATACAAAACCAAAATGCAATGTATATGCCGAGTTCAGCGGCTAATCAGCCGGAATCAGCTGAGGTAAAGTGACGGTGACCAGCGAGACCTAGCTGTCACTCAAGTGGCCACGCCCTTAATTATGCAGACTTAATTTAACTTAATATAAACTAAACAGATGTATTAAAAAACAATCCCCCCCCCAGCTGTTATGAAGGGTAATATTAGCTATATGAACCAAAATCGATCTTTGTACCAGGCTATAAACACCTTTTCTTCTGTTATAAATTTGGCCATTTTAACAGTAGGCTCAATAGAAATTTGCTCTATTATGGAGCCAGGACTAACGGAATTTTGATGAACTGCAGTTTGTTACTTCCAAATTAGCTTCATGAGGGAGATTGGGATGTTGCCGCTTGGTATTGGGTTTACCAGGGAGGGAAGAAAGAGCTGGAAACTTGCTAATGCTCAGCTATTTTAATCATAAACACTAAACTTGGACTTGTTAAACACTTGTGCCACCAGCCTCTCACAGCTCACATGGCTCTTGGCCCCACCCAATTGTCATTGTAGGATTGATTGATTGCACTTCAGAATGTCCACTATGGTTTCGAATGCTACTACAAATGGCTGCTCCCTCAAACAGTGGACCATTTAGGGATATAGGGGCCATTTTCAAATACACCCAGTGTAAGTTGTGTTGTGGTGTGTTTGTGTTCACAGGCCACAGCAGAAGCCAACAATCTGGCAGCAGTGGCTGGAGCTAAAGATCTGTATAACAGGAAGATGGAGGTGGTGAGTGTGACATTAACAGGGACGCATGACATATTGGCTGCCATATTGATCAGCCAATAAATGCTTATTTTTAATAATGAGCTGATAATAAAGTATCCTGATTAATTATGCATCATTTCTGCTGGTTAATCCACTTCAGTTTTCACATTTCACAAAAATTAAGTTCAAGATTTACATTTATCAGCTTCTATATTTCAAATCTTTTTTAGTGCCATTTTGTCAGGTCAGCATGAATACTATTCATATCCAACTAGTCAATGAACAACCCTGCCAGATTTTAATTTTAACTATCCCTACATAAGTTAAAAAGACTAGTAAATTTAATAAAATAATAATAATAATGAAAAAATTGAGAACCCTCTGGGCATCTATCAGCTTATATACGTACAGTTGAAGTAAAAATTATTAGCTCTCCTGTGAATTTTTTTCTTTTTTAAATATTTCACAAATGATGTATCAAGAATTGTTTTACAGTATTTCCTATAATATTTTTTGTTCTGGAGAAAGTCTTATTTTATATTTATTTCGACTAGAATAAAAGCAGTTTTAAATTTAAAACCATTTTATGGTCAATATTATTAGCACTATTAAGCAATAAGCATTTTTTTTCTAAATTGCCTAGTTAACCTAATTAACCTAGTTACAGTTTTTTCAGTGGCTTTGGTGCATTTCTCACAACACTATTTACATTTGCACAACAGTTAATGCATTTCTATAAACAATTAGTGCAAACTGCAAAACCTAGTTGATAACCTGCAAAAGCGTGCCACTTGCTCAAAATGCGTAGCTCATTCATCAAAAGCAAGTATTGATGTCAATGAAACGTCCTGCCACCATTGTTTATGAACAAAATAGTCAAATGGCTTTGTCATGTTTTCATTATGACAGTTTACTCTGTACATTTTTTCCAACGCTAAGAAGTCAGATTTTGGTAACACTTCCAGAACATGCTCAAGACAGCACTATACACTATTCGCACAGCCATTTGAAAACTACAGTAAAGTTAGACATCACTGCTTTTAGTGAGGGATCGGAGTACAAGACAGTGCATGTTTCACATTTTTACTGCATATACTCTGTGCAATTCTAATTTATTCACAGCATTGTGCTAAAGAATAAATACACCCTTATTTACAACTAGGGTCACCACTTTTAATACAAAAAAATAAGGAATGCATACTGCAGCGGGGGCCAGATCCCCAAAGACACACCCAATAGCAGTGGTGGTAAATCGCAACTTAAAATATGTTTTCAGAAAAGTATGAACACTTGCACATTAAAATAATCGGTCTTTTATTGAAATCTGTGTAAACAGATCAGATGCAGTCAGTCTTTCTCTTTTACAACTCTCCAGCACTGTTATAACTGATGTTATGTTTAATAGTGTGGTACACCTGTGTTAACTCAGCTGCTGTAACCTAGAGGAGAAGAGAAAATACTAATGAACTTAATTTAAAAGGGTGGTATTGATAACAGAATATTAAATATTAGTCATTATTTGCAGTAACACTAATCCAAACATGAAAACAGCACATGCATAAACTAGCTACATACATTAGCTAGTAAAGTTTTCAAATAGCCTATTTCTAATTTAAAAACATGGCAAGTTGCAATTTACTAGTTTATTTTATTTACATAGGCATTATGTTGTTTGTTAATGTAATAAATTAATGCTTATGTGCTTGACTTAATCTTAACTAACTAATCACAATATTACATTGCATTTACAGAATTTTTACAAATTACAATTTGTGACCCAGTGTGTGAAAACCAGGCCAAATCTAATTCTGAGAGTTTGATTGTAGCCATTCATTTCACTGTGATTTCAGTTGTTGATATGGTTTTACTCAGTTAATATTAAATACATATATTTTTATTATTTTCACAGACTGTTCTTTATTTTATGTAGAAAACAGTAAATTACAAAAAAAGGCCTCCAGCTAGATTTTCACAGACTGGTTCACTGTAATTACCATGTCTGCTTCGGGAGAGACTTGGGGTACGAAGAACTGTCTGACTGTGCATTGATTTTTGTGAGCTGTCATTGCGGGAATGCTGCTCTCCGGAGGCATGTTGTCGCACGTCCTGCATGAGCCACAGAGAACGCTCTCCGACAAATCGTGCAGTTGGCTTGATAGCAATTTCTACCACTCTGCAGCCAGGTATTTGTTTACTCCCACTCTTTGCGGTACTTTTGCAGCCACTTGCGTTTGCTCTGAAAATTTAAGACGCGGGGGGTTACCTGGAGAAGCATCTGCCATAGGCTACTCTCTGTCAAGACTTGACAGACTCCGCTTTAAAGACACGCTCTCCCCACTGGACAAAGACCAATCAAGTATTACCCAATCAAAAGTAGGAAATGAGGCATCTTTATAAAATGAGTGTGGAATGATTTGCAAAAAAGTTTCTTTTAAAAAAAATGATAAAAAATACGGGACAAAAAAACCCGTCACGTGTTGATTCAAAACAGGACATGCAATTTCATTTTCAAATACGGGACGATTCCGTATTTTAAGGGATGGGTGGCAACCCTATTTACAACAAACATAAATTCCCTTTTGGTAGAGCTGTGCACAACTGCAAACAATATTGCAGTAAATATTGGAACTGAACAACATACACAGGTCTGTAAATCATTCATCAAATTGCTCAATTTAGAAGACATTTTCAGGAAAAATAAAGATTTAAATTTACAGATTTTGACAACTAGTTTGACTCAAGTAATGAAATGAGGACTATTAATTTTATATGGAATGACTATTCAGCATTCATAAGTTTAGTTCATTTTAATTGACACAACGTAAGCAAATGATAATGTTATAAAACAGCAGAGAGTTGTATAAAAGCAACTGATGCATGTCCAAAAGTATTTGCAGTTTGTTGGAGAGAATGAAAAACTGCTACTATGATGTGCACAAATGACTAATTGTTTAGATAAATGCATTAACTGTTGTGCAAATGTAAATATTTTTGTGAGAAATGCACCAAAGCGACTGAGAAAAACTGTAAGCATGTAAATGTCACTTTAAGCTGAAAACCAGTATATTATAAAATATCTAGTAATATATTATTTACTGTCATCATGGCAAAGACAATAATTCAGTTATAAGCTATTAATGTTTGGTATACAAAAAGAGAGAAAATGGGGAATAAATATAAAAGAATTAAAATTTAACAGGTAAGCTAATAATTATATATGTATTTGTAATCGGCCTCCAAATATAAAGAATTATCAGTTATCGGCTTTGCCAAAAAATTCAATATTGGTGTATCCCTAATTGGCACGAGTTGGACAGGTATATTTTTGCCAATTACTGAAAAGTGTCAGATTTTTCTTTTATGCCAAAAATCATTGGATATTAAATGAAGATAAGGTTCAATTTTGTACATTTCCTACTGTAAATATATCAACTAAATTAGTGATTAATAATGTGCATTGCTAAACACTTCATTTAAACAGCTTTAATTGTGATTTTCTCTATGTTTCTGAACCCTCAGATCTCTGTATTATTCTATGCTAACACATACATAAATGTAAAGCTTATCTATTCAGCTTTCGGGTGAAGTTTACATCTACATTTTTAAAAAGCCGATACTTATCCCTGTTTTTGTGGTCCACAGTCAGATACAGTTAACGTCAGAATTATTAGCCATCCTGAATTATTAGCCCCCCCTGTATATTTTTCCCCAATTTCTGTTAAACGAAAATATTTTTTCCAACATATTTTTTAAACATCATAGTTTTAATAACTCATTTCTGATAACTGATTTTTAAAATATTTTACTAGATATTTTTCAAAATACTAGTATTCAGCTTAAAGTGACATTTTAAAGTCTTAATCAGGTTAATTTGGTTCAATAGGCAAGTTGGGGTAATTAGGCAAGTCATTGTATAAGGATGGTTTGTTCTGTAGACCAAGGGGGCTGATAATATTGACCATAAAATTGTTTTAAAAAAAAAATTTAAACTGCTTTTATTCTAGCTGAAATAAAACAAATAAGACTTTCTACAGAAGAAAAAATGTTCTAGAAAATACTGTGAAAAAATTCTTGGTCTTGTAAACATCATTTGTGAAATATTTGGAAAACAATTCACAGGAGGGCAAATAATTTCCACTTCAATTGCATGTTTTATCCCACCAGGTGAGCGGAGGTGATCGTCCTTTCCTAGCCCCGAGTGAACTTCAGGCGCGTCACCTGGAGATCCGCGAGGAGGCGTTAGCATTATTCCGCAGTGTGAAGAAGATGGGTGGTGAGGAGTTCAGCCGGCGTTACCTGCTGCAGCTGGAGACCGAGATCGATGAGCTGTTCGTCCAGTACATCAAACACAACGACTCCAAGAACATCTTTCACGCAGCACGGACACCCGCCACACTCTTCGTGGTGATCTTCGTGATGTACGTGGCTGCAGGAATCACAGGCTTCGTGGGAGTGGATGTCATCGCCAGCGTCTGCAACATGGTGCTAGGTTTTGCGCTCATAACTCTGTGCACCTGGGCTTATATTCGCTACTCCGGGGAATACAGAGAACTGGGTGCGGTCATTGACCAGGTGGCAGGAGCTCTGTGGGATCAGGTACAACAACACTCAACACAACAGGAAATGAATAGAAAATGTACTTTAACTGACTTTGCATTTAGATATAGCTTATTTAAATAAATGTTGTTTTTGTAGATGGGTAGATAGATGAGATACATTTAAAAATCTTTTAAAAATATATATTAAAATATATATTATATATTTAACATAACAATCTTACTAGTCTTTTCCTTTGTATGCAAAGCTGCATTTAACAGTATTATTGTGAAATATTATTAGTTTAAAATTAAACAAATATAAACAAACAATATTATAAGAAATAAACAAATAAATACACTCACCGGCCACTTTATTAGGTACACCTGTCCAACTGCTTGTTGACGTTAAAGAAGAGAAAATATCCAGTAAGTGGCAGTTCTGTGGGCACAAATACCTTGTTGATGCCAGAGGTCAGAGGAGAACGGCCAGACTGGTTTGAGCTGATAGAAAGGCAACAGTAGCTCAAATAACCACGCGTTACAACCGAGGTATGCAGAAGAGCATCTCTGAACACACAACACGTCCAACCTTGAGGCAGATGGGCTACAGCAGCAGAAGACCACACCGGGTGCCACTCCTGTCAGCTAAGAACAGGAAACTGAGGCTACAATTCGCACAGGCTCACCAAAATTAGACAATAGAAGATTGGAAAAACGTTGCCTGGTCTGATGAGTCTCGATTTCTGCTGTGACATTGGGATGGTAGGGTCAGAATTTGCCATCAACAACATGAAAGCTGCCTTAACGGTTAATTAACGGTTCAGGCTGGTGGTGTAATGGCGTGGGGGATATTTTCTTGGCACACTTTGGGCCCATTACTACCAATTGAGCATTGTGTCAACACCACAGTATTGTTGCTGACCATGTCCATCCCTTTATGACTACAGTATATTCATCTTCTGATGGCTACTTCTAGCAGGATAACGCACCATGTCATAAAGCGCGAATCATCTCAGTTTTTTTAACATGACAAGGAGTTCACTGTACTCAAATGGCCTCCACAGTCACCAGATCTCAATCCAATAGACCATCTTTGGGATGTGGTGTAACGGGAGTGCAGCTGACACATCTGCAGCAACTGTATGATGCTATCATGCAAATAGGGACCAAAATATCTGAGGAATATTTACAGTACCTTGTTGGATCTATGCCACGAAGGTTTAAGGCAGTTCTGAAGCCAAAAGTGGGTTAAATCCGGTATTAGTATGATGTATCTAAAAAAGTGAGTGAGGGCCAGTGAGTGTAAATAAATACCGGGAGTGCAGCATTATTAGGCAAGTTGTATTTTTGAGGACTATATTTATTATTGAACAACAACCATGTTCTCAATGAACCTAAAAAACTCATTAATATCAAAGCTGAATATTTTTGGAAGTAGTTTTTAGTTTGTTTTTAGTTTTAGCTATTTTAGGAGGATATCTGTGTGTGCAGGCGACTATTACTGTGCATAATTATTAGGCAACTTAACAAAAAACAAATATATACCCATTTCAATTATTTATTTTCACCAGTGAAACCAATATAACATCTCAACATTCACAAATATACATTTCTGACATTCAGAAACAAAACAAATCAGTGACCAATATAGCCACCTTTCTTTGCAAGGACACTCAAAAGCCTGCCATCCATGGATTCTGTCAGTGTTTTGATCTGTTCACCATCAACATTGCGTGCAGCAGCAACCACAGCCTCCCAGACACTGTTCAGAGAGGTGTACCGTTTTCCCTCCTTGTAAACCTCACATTTGATGATGGACCACAGGTTCTCTATGGGGTGAACAAGGAGGCAATGTCATTAGTTTTTTTTCTTTTAGACCCTTTCTTGCCAGCCACGCTGTGGAGTACTTGGACGCATGTGATGGAGCATTGTCCTGCATGAAAATCATGTTTTTCTTGAAGGATGCAGACTTCTTCCTGTACCACTGCTTGAAGAAGGTGTCTTCCAGAAACTGGCAGTAGGACTGGGAGTTGAGCTTGACTCCATCCTCACCCCGAAAAGGCCCCACAAGCTCATCTTTGATGATACCAGCCCAAACCAGTACCCCACCTCCACCTTGCTGGCGTCTGAGTCGGACTGGAGCTCTCTGCCCTTTACCGATCCAGCCACGGGCCCATCCATCTGGCCCATCAAGACTCACTCTCATTTCATCAGTCCATAAAACCTTAGAAAAATCAGTCTTGAGATATTTCTTAGCCCAGTCTTGACGTTTCAGCTTGTGTGTCTTGTTCAGTGGTGGTCGTTTTTCAGCCCTTCTTACCTTGGCCATGTCTCGGAGTATTGCACACCTTGTGCTTTTGGGCACTCCAGTGATGTTGCAGCTCTGAAATATGGCAAAACTGGTGGCAAGTGGCATCTTGGCAGCTGCACGCTTGACTTTTCTCAGTTCATGGGCAGTTATTTTGCGTCTTGGTTTTTCCACACGCTTCTTGCGACCCTGTTGACTATTTTGAATGAAACACTTGATTGTTCGATGATCACGCTTCAGAAGCTTGGCAATTTTAAGAGTGCTGCATTCCTCTGCAAGATATCTCACTATTTTTGACTTTTCGGAGCCTGTCAAGTCCTTCTTTTGACCCATTTTGCCAAAGGAAAGAAAGTTGCCTAATAATTATGCACACCTAATATAGGGTGTTGATGTCATTAGACCACACCCCTTCTCATTACAGAGATGCACATCACCTAATATGCTTAATTGGTAGCAGGCTTTCAAGCCTATACAGCTTGGAGTAAGACAACATGCATAAAGAGGATGATGTGGTCAAAATACTCATTTGCCTAATAATTCTGCACTCTCTGTATACGTTTTAATATATTATATATATAAAAAAGTCAGACCCTAATGTCCTAATTAAATAATTAAACATCAAGACATGATCATATTTTATTTTGGTAAAATAAGCGTAATCTAGAGGCCTTTGTCTTTCATATATCCCACTTCTGATACCAAATGATCAACTCAAAGTCAAGTTATTATTTGTTGTTCCTAAAACTTGGATAGCTTATCAAGATTTTTGTCAGGTAGTGTGTATATGTAATATATATATATATAAAATGATCAAAAGTGCATGTGTGGTTTTATCTGTGAGAAATTAGATCAGTTACAGACTACACCTTAATTTACCATTTCCTTGTCTCTTTTATTTTAGGGAAACACAAATGAGGTAAGAAGGCTTAACTAAACAGACCCCTAAACACACACTTCAGCTTACACACAATCCCACAACACCTCACAAACTGTGTTATGTCTCCTTTAGGCTCTGTATAAGCTGTACAGTGTAGCAGCAAACCACAGGCAGCTGTATAATCACGCCTTCCCCGGACACCAGAGCGACCAACAGCCCGAGCAGGACAAGAAACGAAACTGACCGAACGCAGCTTGTGGACAGAGACAGTGGAGCGTACGTACAGTCAAAGAGAGAAAGAGACGCGGGACAGTTCTCCTTCTGGTCACATTCACACAACACAGAAACATCATCCTGCACCTACAGCTCAGGCCCGCAGTCACATGATGAGGGAAATCAGACCCAGAAGAGAGTCTGCACACATCCAGGCTGACATGCAGTAAAAAAAAAATCAAATCACAGTATTAGTTCTGACGCTCGTCTTCTTACTGTAAATACTGTTTCTCTCTTTGACACTCACATGAAAGCAGTCTGTTCTTCTTTTGTAATGGATGTTGTTCGTTGAGTTCAGTGCTATTTATAAGGGAATAAAATACTACATGTTTAAAAACACAAGCTGTCGTCGAGATCATTCTGAATAATAATCAAAGAAGTATTATTGAACAACAGGCACTCACGGGCTGAGTGCTCTAGAAAGAGGACAAAGTATGTTTCCTCTGAAGTTATTCTGAAATGATAGGTGGGATTATACAGTAGGGCTGCACAATATATCATTTCAGCATCAATATTGTAATGTGCACATCCGCAATAGTCACCACAGGATATGTATATTTTAGAGGAACACCACTTTTTTTTTTTTTTGAAAATAAGCTCATTTTACAAGTCTCCTACAGTTAAACAGTTGAGTTTTTGAATCCATTCTAACGATCTCCAGATCAGTCGGGAGCACATTTAGCTTAGCTTAGCATAAATCATTGAATCGGATTAGACCATTAGCAGCATCTCATTAAAGAAAAAGGTAATTTAGATAATTTTCCTATTTAAAGCTTGACTCTTCTGTAGTTACATTCTGTCCCAAGACCAACACAGCTCATGATTATAGATGTCGAGTTTAAAGCATTCAGGCACAAAAAATTTTACCATTTGCAACTTTAATAAAGAATAATTTCATTAAATTATTTAAATAGTAAAAACTCTGCTGTGTAAATTTTACATTTGATTATTCCATTTCTGTACCTGATAACTATATGAGTACTCTGACAACCATAAAACAGTTTATTTCACTTTTACCTTTGCTCTATTGTATTTGTCTTCACTTGTAATTAGTTTATTATATTTATGGATGATTCACAGCCTTACAAAATCATCCCAATCAATCAAACCTAATAAATTATTTACAAATAGAGCTTTTCAAGTCATCTGGCGAAATTGTATTTTATATATACTGTACATAATCACAGAAAAACGTAATATTGCAATGTCAGATTTCTCCAATATCGCGCAGCTTTAAGTACGTGTATACACACACACGCACGCACACACACATACATGTATACATATATATACACAGTGAGGGAAATAAGTATTAAATCACATTGTGATTTTTCAAGATCTCCTACTTGGAAATCATGGAGGGGTCTAGAATTTTCAGTATAGGTGCAATTCCACTGTGAGAGAATCTAAAAATAAAAATGCAGAAATCACATTGTATGATTTTTTACAATTTATTTGTAAACTACTGTGTCTAATAAGTATTTGATCACTTGCTTTTCAGCCAAATTTCTGACCCTCAAAGACCTGTTATTTTGCTTTAAAATAGTCCAGCTACACTCTGCTCATGATTCTAATTTAGTAGCACTTGTTTGAGGTCACTAGCTGTCATAAAGACACCTGTGCACCCCACAATCAGTCAAAAATCTAAGTAGCAACAAAGAGCTGTCAAAAGTCACAAGAGATGAAATTGTAGACTTTCATAAAGCTGAAACTGCTACGGGGCAATTGCCAAGAAAGAGCAAATGTTGGAGCAATTGTCAGAAAATGGAAGAGGCTAATGATGACTGTCAATGTCCTTCAGACTGGGGCCCCACGGAAGATCTCTCCTCGTGGGGTATTAATGATGCCAAGAATGGTCTAGAGTCAGTCCAGAATTATGCGGGAGGAGCTGATCAATGCCGTGAAGAGAGCTAGGACCACCGTTTTCAAGGGTACTATCAGTAATACAGTAAGATGTCATGTTTTAAAACCATGCATCGCACGGAAGGTTCCCCTGCTTAAGTTAGCCCATGTCAAGACCCATCTAAAGTTTGCCAGGGACCATCTGGATGGTCCAGAGTATTCATGGGAGAAAGTCCTGTGGTCAGATGAGACCAAAGTAAAACATTTTGGTCTTAATTCTATTCACCGAAATTGGAGGAAGAAGAATGATGTGTATCATCCCAATAATACCATACCTACAGTGAAGCATGGGGCTGGAAGCATCATGCTCTGGGGGTGTTTTTCTGCACAGGGGACAGGACGACTGCACTGTATTAAGGAGAGGATGAACGTGGCCATGTATTGTGAGATATTGGGCAAAAACCTCCTTCCCTCAGTCAGAGCATTAAAGATGGGTCGTGGCTGGGTCTTCCAACAAGACAATGACCCAAAGCACACAGCCAGGAAAACCAAGGAGTGGCTTCGTAAGAAGCATAACAAGGTTTTGGAGTGGTCTAGCCAGTCTCCAGATCTAAATCCAATAGAAAATCTTTGGAGGTAGCTGAAACTCTATGTTGCTCAGCGACAGCCCTGAAACCTGACAGATCTAGAGAAGATCAGTGGGCAGAATCCCTCCTTCAGTGTGTGCAAACCTGGTGAAGAACTACAGGAACCCTTTGACCTCTGTAATTGTTAACAAAGGCTTCTGTACTAAATATTTAAAATGCTTGACTCAAGTGATCAAATACTTATTTAATACAGTAATTTACAAATAAATTGTTAAATTATATAATGTGATTTCCTGATTTTTTTTTGATTCGGTCTCTCACAGTTGAATTGCAATTATGCTGAAAATTTCAGACCCCTTCATGATTTTGAAGGAGATTTTGAAAAATCACAGTGTGATCAAATACTTATTTCCCTCAC
>CAIGQZ010001313.1:4497595-4512347 GCA_903798205.1 Danio tinwini | reverse complement strand
ATGGGTGACCAACCCTGTTCCTGGCGATCAATCTTCCTGCAGATTTCAGCTCCAACCCTGATCAAACACACCTGAACCAATTAATTAGAACCTGAGGAGCACTTGATAATTACAGGCAGGTGTGTTTGATATGGGCTGCAACTGAAAACTGCAAGAAGGTCGATCTCCAAGAATAGGGTTGAGCACCCCTTCTTTATGCTATGCTAAGCTAAAAGGGTCCCCCATCAGACCTGGCTGAATAGATTCAAAAAATTGAAATACAAAAACTCTAGGGGAGTTATAAAGAGCCTATTTGGGAAAAAAAGGAAAATGTTCCTTTAAATAAGTTCATACTTTGCTAACGTTCATAATCATAAAAAAGGCCAATAGGAGAACCACCAGCTATGCACATTTTCTATGTCTCCTTAACCAGATCAGATCATCAGCAAAGACTGAAAGACCTGTAATGGGTGTGACAGACAAAGGAGTCATCCAAAACATGCAGTGTTGGTGGTCCTTCAGGAATGTAGTTGAGAAACACTGGTCTATAGCACCATGGGCAATTCGAGTTCGATTCCCAGCTCGAGGGCCTTTGCCGACCCTTTCACCTCTCTCTGCTCCCAATACTTTCCTGTCTGTAACCTCCACTGTCCTTTTCTATTAAAGGTGAAAACCCCCTAAAAATTATAATAAAAAATAAATATAAAAAAATTATTGAAAATTATTATGCAGACAACTGAGAAAATGGGTCAGTTGGCGTTTCTGTGTGGAGTTTGCATGTTCTCCCTGCGTTCGCGTGGGTTTCCTTCGAGTGCTCCGGTTTCCCCTACAGTCCAAAGACATGCGGTACAGGTAAATTGGGTAGGCCAAATTGTCCGTAGTGTATGAGTGTGCATGGATGTTTCCCAGTGATGGGTTGCGGCTGGAAGGACATCCGCTGCGTAAAACAAATGCTGGATAAGTTGGTGGTTGATTCCGTTGTGGCAACCCCAGATTAATAAAGAGACTAAGCCGAAAAGAAAATGAATGAATGAATGAACGAACAACTGAGAAAATTTGTTTTCAAACCTTAATATGGAAAATAAGGGTGACGCAGTGGCGCAGTAGGTAGTGCTGTCGCCTCACAGCAAGAAGGTCGCTGGTTCGAGCCTCGGCTGGGTCAGTTGACTTTTCCGTGTGAAGTTTGCATGTTCTCCCTGCGTTCTCGTGGGTTTCCTCCGGGTGCTCCGGTTTCCCCTACAGTCCAAAGACAGGCGGTACAGGTAAATTGGGTAGGCCAAATTGTCCATAGTGCATGAGTGTGAATGAGTGTGCATGGATGTTTCCCAGCGATGGGTTGCGGCTGAAGGGCATCCGCTGCGTAAAACAAATGATGGATAAGTTTGTGGCTCATTCCGCTGTGGCGACCCCAGACTAATAAAGAGACTAAGCCGAAAAGAAAATGAATGAATGACTGAATATGGAAAACATCCTTACCCATACACACACAATACAAGGTCCTGGTTTATTTAGTGATGATGCTGAAAATACTTTTTACAAACATTTTTAACTGGGGAAAAAAACACAAGCACTAACCTCTTAAAAACGCAGTCACTTCGTCCAAAGTAATGATTCAGCCTCAAAAATGTCATCTTTAAATATAAGAAGCAAATTCCTTAAAAAAAGGAATCCACGCAAACAATCAAGGACAAACATCCAAAAATGTCCAGGTCATATTTTACTTCAAGAAAATAAAGCACCATGAAGATTGCTCAACATTCAGAACACACAAACCATCTTTAATTACTATGATACAAAAAAATAGTGATTTTTTATTATTCGTTATTTAAATGCTAAACAATCCAAACCAGGTTTCGTTTACTTTCCATAAACTATAAATGTATTTTTCGGCCTGAAATGTGACCTGGACGCATTTTTGTGTGTTCGCCCTAAAAGCGAAACTATCATTACAAATAGGATTAAGCATAAATCACTGATAACTGATAGTAGTGATTGTCCATAAAGACAATTCCATAAAGAATGCGTGAGTCCTGCCATAACCCACAGCTGCCTGCAGGCCAACATATCCACAAAGACACACACACACACACACACTTCCAACACAGTCAAAACTCATAGCACTCACAGCCATATAATAATAGAAGAGTAATAGTGTAACGTTCTATGTGGCGTCTCTCTTTGGGCTTTATATTTGGAGTCAGATATGAAAGTGTAAGGCACTGATAAGTAAGATGTTTGAGTTTGTCATAACAAACAGTCAGATGTTTGGAGAGTAGTTTTTGGCTGGTTGTTGAGCGTACCACTGCTGCCGCTGTTTGCGCGTGTCCAGTTCGGTCAGCAGCGCTTGTCGATATGCTTCGTAAGATTTGACGATGCACTCCAGCTCCTTCATAAAGAGCAGCTTCAGCATCCCCTGATATGTGTCCAGATCAATCAGTTGGAAGAGCTCCCACTTCAGGATGTGGTCATATCTGGGACAGAAACACACATGCATACAGTATATACACATGACTGAAGAATCAGGACTCTTCATGTTTAAAGCTTCTTATAGGTTACAAGAAACAGCCAATGAAAAGCAATGAAACATTAGATTTCCAAAAATAGTTTAGTTTTATTTATAATGTAACTACTATAATTTTAAAATATTTTATGTTTATATCTTTTTAAAATATATCATAATGATAATACAAAATAAAAACAAAAAATACAATAACATCGAATCTTTCATGAACAGTTGACTGGTTAAATATGTCCTTACAAGTCACATTAAATGCATATAAAGATCAGTTTACACAATGTAAAGGCATTAGTACAATCCATTTCTCCCACTATTGCAAGTATTTGTCCATTTGTAGTTTTATGAAAAAGTCATCCTCTCCATATTTTGAACATTAGACACAATATCCAACCATTCACATTTTGCAGGGGGTTTGAGTTGTAGCTACTCCTAAAAAGCCCCTATTATGGGTTTTTAAAAAATGACCTTCAATGTAGTGTGTAACAGCTCTAAGAAAAGTGAAATATCCAGCTAAAGCTTAAATCTGAAAGTGCACAGTTTTTAAAACTATTGATTAATCTAAAAAAAAAAAGAGTAGACTCATAGTGGTTTAAATGAATTGTCTTGATAACGAGTCTTTAGCCGTTTCGGCGTGACGTGGATACGAAACATAATGGTTGTGCGCTCAAACCTGGCAAAATTTTAACCTGCGGCCCTGCCCACTAACACAGCAGCCAAGACAAACAGATCCTGAAGTCATGAGTCATGAAGACGCTGTGCTTACCTGGATATTATTGGAAGTTTAAGGGAAACGAGTGGTTCAGAAATCTGCACATTTGCAATGGGCGATTCAACAGCCTTTTGTTAAAGGAAGGATCAGAAAAGACTACTGATGTATGAGACTTTGACAGAGCTGGACAGGAACACAGCTCATGGATTAGTTTCTTCCTCCATTTTGTAATGGACAGACAATACACCAGGGGTGCGGGCAAAATAAGGAGTTTATTAGGCACAAAGTCAAACAAAGGCAGGCTGCTGCACACGGGGCTTCGGGCTGGTGCGCAGCACTGAAAAGGCTTCCGAAGGCTCAGGGTAAGCGCGATGGGAGCGCACAGAGATAGCTTGTCAGAGGACAGAGGAGGAGTGCTGGTGAGCGTTACAACCCCCCGGCTGGGGATGTGATCATTGGGCAAAGCAGAGTACAGGTAAGCCCTGGGATCATATAACACTTCACACAAGAGGTGCCACAGCAATGATTGCCAATATAAATGATCTACATGTTTTGTTTCTTGTAACCGCTTGTACTCTATCAGGTTAACTCTTTATATTCTCCTATCGCGTCTAACGCCACGTTGAAAACACGACACGTGCTGCTTTGTTTACGCATTTAAAATTATTTGTGAGCTTGTTCCACTGCCGTTTGTTGTTGCTATGGCCACCGTTACCTGATCCTACACACGTGCTGCGGTCAAGGTTCAGAATAGTTCAGCTTTTGCTGCTGTGTGGATTAATACTGAATGTCTATCAGAGTTAAGAATAGAGCAATCTGCTGGCGTTTAACTGCACTGCTTTCGGCGCTGAGGTGTCTGAATAACACTGTTGAGAACCAGGTACTGTTAGTAAGTTTACTATGAAGCTTCAGGGGTCCGATGCGGCGACCTGGAGGCTTGATAAACTGTGCTGGGCATTTTACTGTCTCGCGCTGAATGCTGTCGACCAATTGCAACAGGCTGTCATCGGTCCAATCAGTGCAGATTAGCTTCACGCTAAGAAGGGGTTTGGGAACAAAGTCGCTGGGAAAACTAAGTAAAAATAAATTCATATTATAAGACCATGACAGTGTTTTTTGACCCTGCATGCATATTAGCCTGTTGTTGGAGACCCATAAAACCGAAATATGACCCTTTTTAATGTATAATAGAGACTCTTTAAGTTACAGTTTTCTTGCTGGTTGCTAGAAGTATATATATTTTTTGCTTTATTAGGTTAATATTAGGTCAGACAATAAAATATATGTAATGTTGATGCATATTACGGCTGTGCAATCAATTGAATCTCAATGCTTACAGATTATTGAGCTGAAGCTTGAATTAAATTAAAATCAACTTGAAACTTAATGAATTAAATCGTAAATCAAATCGCAATCTGTCAAAAAAACCCATAAAAAAATAATAAAATAAAAAAATCTTAGATATTTTCTCCAAATCGCACAGTCCTAATGCATGTAGATAAATTCAATTCAATTCATCTTTATTTGTATAGCACTTTCACAATGTAAATTGTGTCAAAGCAGTTTTACATAGAAGATTATAGTGAATTCTACACTAAATAAGTATATAAATGATGAGATAAAATATCACATATATACCAAAAAAATAACAGAACAAATAATAGAATACTAATAATACTAATAATAATAATAATAATAATAAATTAAAACAGTAGGAAAAAATAACAATAAAATAAATAAAAAAGCATTATACTGTATAAAGAAAAAAAAGAAACAATTAAGATATAGGTGCCTTCTTAATTATTTTTAGAAAAGGGCTCCACAGTCTTTCTGGAACTGTTCTGGCTTTGGTTTTATTGTGAACCGAATCTTTTCCATTCTAAGAGCATGTAAAAAAGCAAAAACCCATTGCCGATAAGAAGGGGGAACTGCTGACTTCCAATTCATAAGAATAAGTCATCTTGCCAGTACAGTTGCAAAGTCTACACTATAAGCCTGAAGTGGTAGGATTTCAAACAGTGCTGTTAAGGGGTTTGGGTCTATTGATAATGAAAAAACAGCAGAAAAACACAAAGACTTTCCCCAAAAAATCTGACAGTTTCAAACAAGACCAGAAAGTATGTAACAGTTGTGTAAATTGATTGTACAGCAACGCTAGAAGTATTTTTAATAAATACTTGTCTTTTACCATTACGTTGGCTGCTATATATTTCCCAAGTAAATTGCTGCAAAAGAGAAGTCCACTCCATCACCAAAAATATTTTGTATTACATCCTGTGATTAGGACTGGATGGCTGGACAACTCCAAAATATGTGAAAATGGTTTGCTAAGTGTTTGCCCAGCACTGTCCCCTATCCTACACCAGAGTTTGCATACATGTTAACTTGGGGGTTATAAAGTATCTAGTCAGATTCCTCCAGCAAAAATCAAGATATTCAACCAATGTAATTACTAAAATAATCAACATGTCTATTTTTTAATAGTGTTAAATAGGGTTGTGCGATTAATTGAAATCGTATCGAAATTGTGATTTGGACATGCAGGATTTCTAAATCGCCTTACAGCTCGATTTTCCTGCTGTATGCTATTTGAACCAATCATAACGCAGCGTGCCTAAACAGAGTGTGAGAACAGGAGACTGAATAGCTTGCATGAACAGGGATAGTGAGTTCTGCTAAGGATAACTTGCCTTGGTGCCAAAAAAGTCAACATCTGTGGTGTGGGATTACTTTAGAAACAGGAAAGCTGATGTATTGCAGAACCAGGTGATTTGTAAGTCAGTCATACATTGCATCTAAAAGCATGTGAAAAGCGCGCACTATCTACAAGACAGTATGTATTTCATACAAAGTATGAAGCTGATCGGTCAGTTTTTGTTACGTAACTTGCAGTGCAGCTTTCTGAAAAGTTAAATTTAAAGATTGTCTGAAAAGAAATGTTTTTTAACTGGGTGTGCCTGGAACACATGAGCGCATCCCGCTCAATATGGAAATAATTGAGATATATTGGAAATAATGGACTTGTGCACATAAAGGACGCGATATGTAAACGGCCCATTTCACGGCAGAGTCACAAAGAGGTCTGATCTATCCATAGCAAAAAAAAAATCTGTGGACACATAGAAAAAAAAATACATGTAACTACTTCTGATATGTGGTCAAGCAGTTCATCTGTGTTTGACGGCGCATGCACACACACGCACAGTAGTCTATTTATTTGTTTTGCCATAGACAATTTGTTACACCTTTACTAGGTGCTTTTTCTTTTTTTTTTTACTTATGTCTGATTCAGAGACATGTTACAGGTCTTTGATAAAGATCTAATTTGTTTCTTTTGGAAATATGTTTCAGATTCACACTGTAAAACGTCTGTGTGTCAAAAATGTAATTTAAATCAAAATCGCAATATTGTTCAAGAAAATTGTGATGGGTTTCTTTTGCCCATATCGCAGTGCCCTAGTGTTACATACACAATTGTATCCTAAAATGAACTACTCAAAATATTGTCAATGAACTGAAATAAAGCTGAACCCAATTAAAATAAAAAAAAAAATGAATTTTTTAGCTCAAATTTACATGAAATTCAAATAACTAAATGAGCATAAGCAGATTATATAGTATGAGTATATATATATATATATATAAACAACTTATACTGTATATATAACCACAACTTAAAAATCAAAAATAAATAATTCACAAAGAAGTAAAACCAAAAAAAATTACAAAAGCCATTTCTAAAATAAACAAAAAAGCAAAAATGACAACTCCTGTAGAAGTATATAACTATCACTAAAAGAACTGTGGTTAAATATAAACCATATAAAAAATATGTCTAGAAGAGTTATAGAGCTGTAAAATTTAAAAAAGCTGCTATAAATAGTTGCCCACCTTTTACCACACATTAGCTGAATTCCATATTAATGCAACAAGCGGCAATGTTGTTCAGCAACCGTACACAATCTACAGTCACATCATGTCTTCACTGATCACATGTGGTGAGACATGACACTTCATAACTATAACACTAAAAGTTCAATCTAAAGCCTTTACAATAAATGAAGGCAAATCACTGAAGCAGATTGGATGGTACATTATGTGAGAATAAAATCCACTTGAAATCAAAATAAGGTTTTTGGGTGTTAGGATCAATATTTTAGTATTAAGGTCATATATAAAGCTAAAATGCCTTAAAACAAAGACAACATCTTTTTTAGAAGATATAAGCATTCAAAACATGCATGTTCTCAGTTCTGCACAATTTTCCATGACCGAGCACTTTAGCTTCTCCTCAGATTGTCTGACCAATCAAAATGCTCTTTAGTATCTCAATGGCACATAGTGCTACTAAACAAGGGATGAACAATTTAGACAGAGTAAATATGTTTTCAGAGACACAAGAGCATTAACTGGATCATATGCACTAGTCGTCACAGACCCATTAGACATTTAAATTATACACTCGATGCTGTGTTTAGTTAAAGCTCGGTATTACTATTAGAAGTTCTGTTTCCATACACCCGTTTGTATGTGCATTTTGGAATGTCACATAGAAATAAGCACAACCGAGTATGACAAAATGCGCATAAACTATAATAGAAACACATTGACTGAATAAATTCCAGCATTCACATCAAAAACATCATGTGATTTTGTTTTAACAGATCATGCGATGACAAAAATAGCTACGATGGAATGGCATTAATGGACAAAACCATCTGATCAAACACAATGTTAAACATCTGAAATGTTGTTTTGGTAGTAGAGAAGTTGAGATTTGTCTTGTGCTCCCAAAAAATGATCTCACGCCTCTAGGTGCCACTACACGTTCAATGTGTTTCAGTTGAAATTACATCACACGTTGCAAAAATTTTTTAAGCACTTTAATGTTTGAAATTGTGTGTGTGTGAGAGTGTGAAACTTACTTCAGCGGGGCTCTGGCGTACACCTGCAGCCAGTCTGGAATCTCAGCTGAGTGATAGGGGTTTGCTGGTACCAGTACAGGCTGGTTGCGTTCTGGTGGGCGGGGCTGGTAGGTGACGGGTGGGGGAGGGGGCTGGTCATAACGAGGCACACTAAAACAGCAGGATTTGGCATATTTTAGAAACAAAATGACATCAAACTGTGTAGACATGTGCAGATCATCCATAATACAATATATTTAGTGATAATGAACATGCGTTATATTATTACTGTGCATACTCCTAAATGCTGCAAATAATTAATCATCATTTAAACTTGTAGAATGGCTTTTAAGAATTGTCAAATTGCTGTATTTGCAGTGGTGTTAATTATAAAACAAAATGCTAAGCTGGATGACAACATGCCCAAGACATTGACTAAAAATGTTCATTTGTTAAGAATACATTACACTAAACTTAATAAACTAATTTCAAAGCATTTGCTAATATTAGGTGATGGTTAATTCCTAGACAAAATTTCATAATTCAATAAAATCAAAGGCCACAACAGTTTTGTTTAATAAAGGTAATAACTAGAGCCAGACAGAATCTGTTGACATTTTTTGCTATTTCTGCGCAAAATTTGGTAAAAAATCTGCAGATTTATGTGGAATGATTTTGGGAATAATAATACCTTTTGAACTTTTATTTATTGTATACATTGCAAATTCATGTAAATCCACTTACTTGGTAAAAAAAAAGCGCTTCTCATATAATATATCTACTAAAAGACAGAAAATATTACTTTACAAACTGTATTGTAAATAAATCATATGACCATTTTCATATCAGTCAATAATATTACTGAAATCAATTTAAAATGTGGATAAATATAAATGTACACACATTTTCACAAGTAAATAAACAGACTCAATAATGGGCTAAAAATCTGTGGAAAGCTGCGTATTTCTAGGCATGCAGATTCCGTGTGAGCCTAATAGCTAATAATTCAAATGTAGGTATTTCTCACTGTTGATGCAAGCTAATGACTTAAGTATTACTTGCTAACAAGACCTTACTTTAAGGCCCAATCCCAATTCTACCCCTTAGACCTTCCCCTTCCCCTCGTTTTGCGCGTTCATGTGAAGGCTTGGCCGATAAACTATATTATATCGAATCACAATAACAATGATAAGCTCTGGACTTTTTTTTACTCTATAGTGATCTAAGAGCCAATCACACAGCAGAAATGCACAACAATGAGAATCTAAAAGTGTGTTGATATTAGACGTACCGGATTTTCGCCCAACGAAAATATGTTATGTCATTTTAATGGACCCTCTAATTTTTGTGGCTTCAGTCATTGTTGGGGTATTCTTTTAAATCTGAAAGAATTAGCAACTTATATCAAAATATATATCATTATTGTTCAATATGGAAAATAATTATCGAAATTGCATTTTTGCCATATCGCCCAGCCCTACTTTAAAGTGTTATATATTACTGTGCTATAAACGTTTTGCAATCTAATTAGTTTGAAACATTTGTTGGTTTAGCACATATACATACAATAAAAAAAAAATGTAATTACAAAATTGTAATTAAACCTGTTACAGTAACCCTTTTTTGCTGCTGACGTCAATATTGTAAAAACAAATTGTAAATCGAAATTTACTATTAAGACTTTAGTGTTATCTACTGTACTATATAAACCTTTTGCAATTTCTAAACATTTGTTTACTCTAAAAGTTTATGTACACACAATTAGGTAATACACAAAATGAGTTATTTCTGTAGTTTTACCAATTAAAGAAACCCATTTTTGCAGCTCATGTCAATATCATCATATAATCAAAATTTTTAGCCCTCCTGTGATTTTTTTTCAACAAGGAATTTTTCACAGTATTTCCTATAAAACAAATTTTTCTGGAAAAAGTCTTATTTGTTTGATTTAAAGGGCACCTATGGTGAAAAATCTACTTTTCAAGCTGTTTGGACAGACATATGTGTAGGTATAGTGTATAGACCGTCACGTTGGGGTGATATAAACACACTCAGTCCTTTTTTTTCAATTTAACAACATAAAAACGGTGGACCAATTGGAGCGGTTTTGAGATCGAACACAACTTGACGTAGGAGTGCGGTCCCCCCGCCCACCAATATTGATTGACAGGTGGCCATTACCATATCCTCAGTATGTTGTTTCACGTCCACCATTTTCAGCGTGAGTCAAAGCGACGTCACCAAAGAAACACCCTTGCTCTATTTTTAGATGTAAGGCTCATTGGGCTCAACATTCACCACGTTATTGCTCTCCTTGCCGCCAGTGTTTGTAAGTTTTGGTGTGTTTGCATACATGTGTACTTTTCATTGTGTCTTCCTTAAACTTCAACGGTTTGCATTTCCCGCGGTCACAGAAGCTCCCTGTCATCTTAACTAGGTGCAGCTGGAAAGTGCGAGCGCATTGCCTCACGTGCTCGTCCCTCCATTGGAAATAACGAACTAACGACGCACAGCGCCATGCATTTCGCCTTGTCACGGATGAAAGTGAGGACTGGGGGGTTCGCTCACTACTCTGCCGCCTAGGTCGCCTCTATGGACGCGCTGGCCCTGCTCAGGACACTGTTTATATTTCTGCCGCGCCACAGAGCGTTAGCTGAATAGTTTCATTTTAAATAACATGCGAATGTGCGAGTCTGGTGTGCTGCGCCATGGCTCTGAGCGGCGCGTCCGGTGTATGACGCCATTTAGTTATAGCCTCAAGCAGGTCGTACACCAGAAGCACCGCTCGGCGGCACGCAGCGTCGCGCCACGCAGCGGCATGCATTTCTGAATTCTAAACATAAGTTTCTAACAGGTGACACACCGATGCTGCAAGTGTGCGATACTTTCAACTGTCATGTGCGCGCCATGTCGCGGTGCATCCGGTGTGTGATGCCCTTCAGTCAAAGTTAATTCAGAGTGCTTTATTAGTCTCGGTGTAGGCTACAAGCTCGGAGCTTTAAACTAGCACACAGTTGGCTGTAAAACTCTACAAAGACACAAATGATTTTGTACCCTCTGCTTGGTTTGTGTCTGAGTCGTACATGTACAGCTGGCTTGTACTCTCACTCATGTTGCTTCTCTCTGTCTGCCTGTCTATTGCAATGCACAAAGCAGGGGAGCTCTTGAAACTAATTTTCGTGTGAAGCAACACGCCCCTAAAACAGCAAACTGTGTACACGCCCCCAAAATGACACTTTTTAACACATCATAATAAAAAAATCTGAATTGTGTTTTAAACTGAACCTTAACTGGCACACTCAGAAGAACCATAATATGTATATTACATCTTAAAAAAGGGGTAAAATAGGTGCCCTTTAAGCTACAATAAAAACAGTTTTTAATAAAAACAAAAAACAACATTTTAAGGTCAATATTATTAGCCCCTTTAAGAAATATATTGTTTCAATTATCCACAGAACTTCTTCCTGAGGCTTCTCAGGAGGTTTGGAATGAGCCCCCACATCCTCCGCTCGTTCTACACCTGCACTGTGGAGAGCATCCGGACTGGCTGCATCACCACCTGGTATGGAAACAGCACCAGTAGCACTCGCAAAGGTCTACATAGGTTTGTGCAAACTGCTGGCCGCGTGGTAGGAGATGAGCTTCCCTTCCTCCAGGACATCTACACCAGGCAGTGCATGAGGAAAGCCAAGAGAATCACCAGCAAATCCAGCCACCCAAGCAGTGGACTTTTTTTCTCTGCTACCCTCAGGCAGACAGTTCCGCAGCATCCGTTCACGCACCAGCCGACTGAAGGAAAACTTCTTCCCACAGACTATCAGGCTTATTACACCTCACACAAACTCTTTCCATACCATCAAGATGTAGTATGCACTGCACTTTAACCAATACTTACTTAAAACAATATTGCTTTCAATAATTTCCCACCAACAGTTAGACTGTGTACACCTATTCATGGTCTTCTTTGTATTACTGTCAGCATTGCTAATTGTATATGGTTTTGTTTTTTGGGAGTATGTTGTTGCATTTTGTATTTGTCTGGAGCCAGCAACTAAGCTTTCACTCATCATAGTACATGTGCTGCTGATGATAATGTGACAATAAAAGTGATTTGATTTGAACAAACTATCATTATACAATGATTTGCCTAAATACCTTAACCTGCCTAAATAACCTATTTAACCCTTTAAATTGCACTTTAATATCTTAAAAAATCTAGTAAAATATAATTTACTGTTATCATGGCAAAGACAAAAGAAATTCATTATTAGAAATTAATTATTAAAACTATTATGTTTAGAAATGTGTTATAAAAATCTTCTTAACATTGAACAGAAATTTGGGGAAAAATATGTAGGGGGGCTAATAATTCTGACTGTATATGATTATACCGTATGCTGAAATGACACTAACCTGGGTGCGCAGGGGTGTCTGTACTGGGCACGTTTGTTGATGTGATCAACATAATAGACTCCAAACTCGGCCGACTCCACCCTCTCCCAGCCAGGCGGAAGCCCCTCCCTCTCCAGCGGATGGCTCCAATGAGTCGTGTTTGTGTTGTGATCGATGAAATACTTCCTTCCTCGTATCGTCCAATCAACAGTCCAGCCAGGAGGAAGAGCCACCTCCTCCCCGCTCATGGTCGTCAGATTACCCACTGACTTTGCTGGCACTCGGCCAATTGCTAGGAAAAAAAAAAAAACACATTCAAGAAAGTATTACAAATATGTGTGGAAAATGGTTCTAGAATGAGGATTTGTAAGTTTGAATACAAAAGGAGGTGGAGTGAAATGAAAGAGAGAAAAAGAGCAAACAACAAGTCGCAGCTGCAGGGTCAAATATTAAGCTAAAACCCCGAGAAGACTTTCAAAAGTTCAGCACAAGGAAAAAACACACACGCACGCATACATATCATCACAGGGTGAAGGGCAAACAACATAAATGCGCATTTCTGTCAATCTCACAGATCATGAGAAATACTGTGACAGAATGACAGTGGAGAAAGTGTGTGTTGAATTGTATATTGTAGGACAAGAAAAAAATTGAATATTGCTGGTCATAAAAAAAAGGAGCAACAATTTCAACTCATCTCTTTTTTTAGACTTCAAGCAAGGCTTTAAATTTTGTAAGATTGTTTAATTTTCTATGAGTCGATTACATTATTAATGACATTTGAGTAATGCAAATAAGTTTTTTGTATTTCTACATATTTATTCATTCATTTATTTTATTTTCGGCTTGGTCCCTTTATTAATCTGGGGTCGCCACAGCGGAATGAACCGCCAACTTATCCATCATATGTTTTACGCAGCAGATGCCCTTCCAGCTGCAACTCATCACTGGGAAACACCATACACTCTCATTCCCATTCATACACTACGGACAATTAGGCTTACCCAATTCACCTATAGCGCATGTGTTTGGACTGTGGGGGAAACCTGAGCACCCGGAGCAAACCCACGCCAACACGGGGAGAACATGCAAACTTCACACAGAAATGCCAACCAACCCAGCGACCTTCTTGCTGTGAGACGATGATCGTGCTACCCACTGCGCCACTGTGACGCCCCTACATTATTTATGCAGGTAAATATTGTTTTTGTTTTTTTACTTTACTTCACATGATTTCAAATGATATTTATTCAAAAAAATGTTTTATCTAATTTAATAACCAGTAAGCTTTCTCTCACAGTCTCCTCTTCAGACTAAGAATAAAGATTTAATATTACTTAGTATAGAGTATGACTATTAGGTGTATATATGACCTTCCCCAAATTGTGTAGATTGTGTTATTGATATTGTTTACATTATTATTTTATCAGTTGTTATTATTTACCTTGCTTATTTTTTTACACTGTGTTCTGTTACTTATATTGTATAAAGTAAAATGATTGGCAGTGAAAAATGTAACCCTTTTAAGCTCAAATACTGTATTGGTTATGCTGCTATACTAAATAAAAAATTAAAATAATATTAATATTATAATAAAATTAATATAATTTTTTTAACAGATATTTGAATATATGTGAATAATTTTATTTATTACAAACACATTAAATTACAGCTGGGGGGTGGAGTGGGTGGTTTTCTAGGTGGGCTGGTTTAAGGAGTGGATCTTGCTTTGTTCATTGGAAAGAAAATTTTTAAAGATTCTGTGACCATTCACATGTAAAATCAATAAATATAAATAAATTAATCACAAAAATACATTAAATTCATCTGAAGTGACAGGAAAAATAGTTATATTCCAAAAAATAAAAAATAAAGGTTGTGCTTTAAAAAAAAAAATCAATTCACCAATGAATCCTGAAAAATGCATCATGGTTAGAAATAGGGCTGTGTATTGGCAAGGGCCTTACGATATGATACATATCACGATACATAGGTCACCATACAATATATCACGATATATTGCGATAGAATAAATATTGTGATATATTGCAATAGTTTGTATTAGTATGTGTTACATTACATTAAACTTGACAAAGTCGGCAGACAAATTAAAATTCCAATTCCAATTTATTTTCCATCCATTCCAATTCATTTATCAAGTTGTCAATATAATGCGACACACATACTAATACAAACTATCGCAATATATCACAATATTTATTGTATAGCAATATATCACAATATATT
>CAIGQZ010001313.1:4395861-4493804 GCA_903798205.1 Danio tinwini | reverse complement strand
GTAGCCAGGAGGGGTTCGGGTGGTTCACTTACAAAGTCCAGAATTTGACCCCTATATGAGTTCATTTATCCCATTTTGACTGCTATGCCATCATAAATTGTGAAAATTATAGATAAAAGATGGCTTTAAGACAAATTTACATTTTTAATTAAAATTTTAATTAAGTGGGCTAATTCTGACTGAGGACAGTTTAATGAGCTAGCCAGTTTTTATTTGCCCATAGGCTAGAGTTTTTATTTTAAAATAAGTTTTACCAGATGCTTTTTAAAATGATGGATGATAATAAATTTGTATTTAAAAATAAGTATTTTTTCATATTTTATAATTTTTTTAAATGCTAATCTCATAACAATAATTACAAAACTGTATTAACTTACAGTTTTAATCCAAGTTTGTAAATAAATGCTTTGTAGTAAAATAGTACGGTGGGCACTTTGACAAAATTGTAGTAAATATTTTTGGTGCACCAAAAACGTGTGGTTATGATCACCATCTGACAAGCTGATCCAGCAAAGATTAGTTCTTAAACCCCCGGTTTCACAAACAAGGTTTAAGGCTAGTCTTGGATTAAATTGCATGTTTGAGTTCTCTCAACTGAAAATAACTTGCAGTGAGATGTCTTAAAATATGGCAGTGTCATTTTTTGTCTCCAGGTGCACACTAGTAATGTATTTTTCTAAGGCCGTTTTTATAAATGTGGCTTAAATAGCCTAATTTAACTAAGTTTTAGTCCTGGCTTAAGCTAAGCCCGGTTTGTGAAACTGGGCCCTAGTGTCACTAAAATGCATAATTGAACAGAAAAGAGGCGAATAACTGCAAAAAAGGTCCTCTTTTGTAGAAAAAAGAACCACCTCTTTCAATAGGTTGGCTACAGGCCTGCAAATAAATGTATTTGGAAGAATGTCATTAACTAAACAGATCTTGTAGCATATTTACACCCATAGTGTTTACTTTTCAAAGTTGTTCCTTACATTCTTTCATATATCTCCCTTTGTGTGGATTAAAGACATTTAAATAATGTTCAGTTTCCTGCACTGGCAGATCATTTCAGCTTCATAAGACACCAGTGTATCGTCAAAGCCAAAGGTATGAATTTTATTTTGTCTGTATATTGTTGTTTTTATTTGCATTTTATGATCTTCAGCTAAAAATCTTCTTTAATGTTTTCCTGGAGAAATAAAGTCTACTTTAATGTCATCTCGAATGGCCAGAGAGTAACATAAAAGCTATCCCTTTAAATTTCCAATAAAAGTTATCTATAATATTACACTAACAATGTCTAGAATAAAACACTAAACAAACATACATGACAATTTTTAAGTATTTAGATTTTCCAACCTACAATAATTTTTCCATGTCTGCAGAACATCACTTTAAACACATTTCTAAATAAAACGTAGAAGTGAAGATAATCAGATTTCTACAAAACACATTGTACATCATGCAGAACACATTTGTTCACAGCTTGCTATTACTGACTGTCTCTCTTGTGATGCTGTCCATTCAATTATGCACTGATGATTCAAAATTAGGCTAAAAATTAAATGACAGTGCTACCATATAGAACAATTATGTTTAATATACTATGTTATTGCGGTGTGAAGCCTAAATTCAGAAGACTTCAAAGTATACAAATATTTATTAGTAAAAAAAAAAATAAGGTGTTCTTTGAAAAATATTTTTCTTAAACTGGGTAAAGCAACAGCATTCTACATCTGGACCTTTGTATTTAAAGTAAATAAAAAGTATGACATTTTAAATTAATGGCCGCATATTCTAGTACGTGAAAACAGTTTTAGATTACAGGATTAAATATGAGCAATGCCACATTATCTTTTGATTTATTCAAAACGTATTAACAGGACTATAATAATAGAGATCTATTAGGTTGATAGTATGTGACTGTGTAGACATTGTGTCAGTTAATTGTTAAAAGTAATTCTGACACTTGAATTTGAAAGCCATATGCACTTAAAATTGTGTTTTATTTTCAGCGGTTTCATATTTTAAATACGGCGTAATGACTACATTATGTAACACTGCAGAATATTTAATTGGCTTTTTTTGTATTTTGGGGGTTTGCTTATTTAGCAGATTGACTAAAATTACTCACTTCTCAGAAGAGGGGACGTTTCTTTCTTCACATATTTGCCCTGAACTTCGGCTGGTTTGGACGCTTCGTTTTTACTCTTCTTTCTTGATAGCATTGTTAATCCGAATCGACTCTGGACCGATTAGACTTCGGTTTCATCCTGAAATCCGGATCCAGGTTGGCACTGACACGCGAAACCGAGTCCATTTCGGAGCGTTTAGCCCGATAGCTAATTTGGAGTCATCATGGCTACAGTCTGAAAACAAACACAAAACTAGCCATTAGTTTGCGTTTAGTAGTTTTCGGTGTTTAGTCAAACATTACGAACGTTTTCTGACGATTAATTAACGTTAGTCTCACCGCGAGCGCTGTCCAAATAACACCCAGAGAAAAGCACACGAAAACTTTTACCAGCTGAATGTGTCCAACCCAACCCAGCCCTCCACATCTCCTGCTGATCCCAGATCAGCTCTCACTGGCTCCCGCGCCGCAACCTGATCTCAGGTCAGTTGTTTGGATCTGAGCCTCACTCCGGATCAGTATACTTTTTGCCAGATTTGGTCATCTTTATTAGTCACTCTAAAAGAGTCCACATTTTTAAATATTACCATTTTAATCGCGCACACATAAGCGTCTTTAACCACACATTCGCCTGATCCTAGGTCAACTCTCTCTGGATCGCTCCCTCACCTTAACAGCCTGATCCTAGATCAGATCTTCCGTAAGCCAGATCCTTAGGGAGCAAAGCATTCTGGGAAATATGTGACTCGAACTTTTTTTTTAGCACATATTTGTGGTTTACAGGACATATGCGATGGTTCATTCAACATGTAAGGTTCGATTTAAAAGATACACGTGGTGCGTTGTCAGATAGCTGTACAAAATAGGTCATAAACCCTACTACAATTGAATGAATTTTCCTTCTAAACAAACATTTGTTTGAGTAACGTTCAGAGAATGAAGTTCAATACATACAGCTATGAAAAAAGTCAAGTGATCTCCTGGCTATGGCCATTTTCTCTATTTACCATTTAGTTATGTTTGAGTAAAACACATTCTTTGTTGATTTCGCAACCTACTGATACTTTTTGATTTTCAAATTGAAAATAAAAGTGTTATTTTGGAGTGGGTAGCACGGTGGCTCAGTGGTTAGTACTGTTGCCTCACACTAATCACTGGTTCAAGCCCTGGCTGGGGCAGTTGGCATTTCTGTGTGGAGTTTGCATGTGCTCCCAGTGTTGGCATGGGTTTCCTCCAGGTGCTTTTCAGCAATTCCAGCATTATTGATGTGACATTTTTAGTAAAAACTCAAAACATAAATTCACAGAGAATGTATATGTTAACTTTATATTGAAACATCGGTTTATATTTTCTAGAACAACTAACCAGAGTTATAGAATCAGAAAAATATTAATCTGTGAAAATAAGCATGCGTTTCCCAGTGATGGTTTGCAGCTGGAAGGGCATCTGCAAATATATGCTGGATAAGTTTGGCGGTTTGGAAGTTATTCCGCTGTGGTGACCCCAGATTAATAATAATAATAATAATAATAATTCCTTACATTTACAGTATATAGCGCTTTTCTGGACACTCAAAGCGCTCTACACATTTTTGAGGGGAATCTCCTCATCCACCACCTGTGTGCAGCATCCACCTGGATGAGGCGATGGCAGCCATATTGCGCCAGACTGCAAACCACACACCAGCTGATTGGTAAAGAGGAGACTGAGTGATGAAGCCATTTATGATATGGGGATGATTAGGAGGCCATAATTGCCAATGATAAATTTGGCCAGGATGTTATAATAAAGGAACTAAGCCGAAAAGAAAATGAATGAATGAATGAATGAAAATAAACATGCGATATGGATGTGAAAAAAGTATGCAAGTTTGGAGTACACAACATACTTTGTAAAAAATTCTGTGAATTAAACTGCACAACCCAAAATAAATAATGCTAATCAGAAGGATAAGAGTCGGCTCACTATAGAACAAAAATGACTGACTATTTTATTTGACATTTTTGCATTTAAGAGGTAAAAAGCTTTGTTATGGATATAACATCTCTCCGTTATGGATGTGAACGATGTGACCGATCTTTTTTATGGCAAGGTTGACATTTGCATGTAATTGCTCTTAAGCTAAATTGGCCGTAGTGTATGTGTGTGAATGTGAGAGTGTATAGGTATTTCCCAGTGCTGGGTTGCAGCTGGAAGGACATCCACTGTGTAAAACATATGCTGGATAAGTTGCCGGTTCATTCTGCTGTGGCGACCCTTGTTGAGTAAAGGCACTAAGCCGAAGGAAAATGAATAAATGAATAATGAGGTTTTGCTTTTTAATGTTTATTCATTTACAAGTACCAATGTTTTAATCTCAGAAAATATTTGGTGAAAAACTGTCATTTTTAATCACAACAAATCAACACATTAGTTATTCTGGCAAAGTCATTTTTAGTTAATTTACATTTTTACTTTATTAAATAGACGTAAATATTTAAATATTCATTTATTAAAACTTTGGAATAAATGTCATCTGTATCTTACTGAATAAATATTAGCATTTTACTCAAACACACACTAATAAATCTAGAAAAATTTTAAAGTGGTCTCAATATTTTTAAAAGGTCTCTCTGTATATTTATATAAACATAAAACAATGCTAGAGCAATTAACAATTTAGTAAACACACATTCACATGTATAAAAAAGCAATTCAGAAGTAGCATGCACTTTTTATTGGAGTTCACAAGAATAGTGTTTACTTGGTGCTTTTTTTTTCTTTAAGAGTAATTTGGTAACACTTTATAGTAATGGTCCATTAGTTAATGTATTTACTAACATTAAGTACATTTCAACATTAACTATTGCATTATTAAAATCCAAACTTGTGCTTGTTAACATTAGTCAATGCACTATGAACTAACATTAACTAACGAGGATGAATAAATATGGTATTAAATGTATTGAATTGTTTGTTCATATTAGTAAATACGTTAACTGACATAAACTAATGGACCATTATTTTAGTGTTACCAGTAATTTTTTAAATGAAAACTCATGTACGATGCTTGTTAAAACTATTCTTTAATGAAAAAAAAAACAATTATGCTTTAACATTCAAATGTCCTACAATGAACACTTAAAACAATACATCATTTACATGACAAATACTGTAAAACATATATAGTTTAAGCTTCCCCAAAGGCTTTGTTACAATACTAAAAATGTAAGGACAACATATTTCAGAGCATTTTTCGAGCATGTTTCAATGCCTGTAATTCTCTGTGCATTTTTCCCCACAAACATCAAAGCTGGTAAACTGCACTCACTGAGAGACGCCTGAAATGAAACATCATAACTAGCAATTTTCCTCTCCGCACACAAATTATACAGCGGTAACCATGAGGCTGACGTCTACGATCTCAGGGTTTCAAACTCCGCATAAATATTTTAATAGACTCCCTATTATTCATATTCACAGTGCTCAACATACATGATTACAGTTCATATATGAAAAATAGGTACACAAAATAAATACATCAGATCTTCTGCACTTAAAGTAACATCATGGGATGTTTTTCTGGTGCAGATTCTCAAGCGAAAAAACATTTACATTAACTAAACAAGCCCAAAGACATAGAGTGCACTACAACAAACAGGGATAAACAGTGAATAAACAGTGTAGCATTTGCCCTTTAATTTCCTTCTCTGAGAAGCAGGGAATCACTGACCTTGTTTGCATTTCATTGAAAACTATGTGGCGATAGGCGCGTGCGTGCGCGCGCGCGAGAGAGAGAGAGAGAGAGAGAGAGAGAGAGAGAGAGAGAGAGAGAGAATGCTGGGGCCTCAGCTGTTGGACAAGCCTCTCTAGGTTTAAGGAATTTCACCATCACTTAAGATGACCTTCCAACTGCAGACTGAAGCCCGCACACAAGCGAAATATTACAGTTACTATCAAATTAAAATGAACCATTCTTATCCATCTTTTTTAATGAAATGTTGCAGTATTTTTGTAACGACAACAAATTAGGGATTGAAAATGGGATTTCAGCAACAGCAAACAACAACCCAATCCATTTTTCTTGTTGGAAAAGCTCTTTTCATTCACATATAGACAAATAAAGACTTATACATTCATTCGAACATTCATTCCATGGCAACTTCAAAAGTAATTACAAACAATGGTTCGCTCACAAATAAAAAAAAAAAAAATATGGGAAAATCTCAAAACCACAGATTTCAATCTGTTCATTACACAAAGCTTTCATATGGCTTCAAAGACTTATAGTGCACAGTTCATTTGAATACTTGTGTTTCTTGTCTTTTTTTTGGAGCTTGAGAACACCCTGGTCACCGTATTCTTGTGTTTTATAAAGAGCAGCTTGGACATTCTTATAAACATGTCCTTCAGAAGAACATCAGCATTATGATGAACTAATTGTGTGCAGTCACATTTACACGTCGGTATTTCACAGGTAAAGTCCACATAGTCAACGTTTAATACATGGGTGAAAAGGTTTTCTACACAGAATCATAGTGGTCACACAAAAGCCTCAAACAAATGCTGCGTCCCAATTCGCATACTCTCTGTCCTAAATAGTATTTGAAAATAGAATTAGTATGTCCCAAATCGTAGTATGTTGAAAAGAGTATGCCAAAGATTCCCAGATGTTTTACTATTTCCGGTAAAAATTTTAAGTGTAAAACCATCCATACTTTAATCGCTGATATTGCCCATAGTACATTGCGTGTTGGATAAGAATTTGATTAGAACTACTAAGATGGGTGAAATGTATAAATAAACTACAAACATGGTGGACCCGCGAAACCAACCGTCGAGGAGAGAGGCTTCGGTAAAGTTATTTGTATGACTGTTAATAAATATCTAGCCAACTCAAAAATATTTAAATCACATTTTCTGTGTTATATTTCATCTGCAACAAAAATACTGAACTTATATAAAGACGTGTTTGGACATTAACTTCTGAATGCATAATTATCCAAAGACCTGAAGAGATTTCTCTGCATGAAAGACTCGTGAATGGGAGATTATCCCTGCTGCTGCTTCTCCAATAAGGTGGGAAACTAATTATGACAGAAATGTGGATGATGTGTGGATGATTGACATGGGACGTAACTAAGCAACATATCGATCTGGTAATGAGGTAGTAGTATGTCCCAAAGCTTGCATACTCTTCTGTTACACACTCAAAAGTATATACTTTCCCTTCACAAAAAAAGTGCATACTTTTAGGGGGTAGTATAATGCTATATGCGAATTGGGTCGCAGCAAAAGCCCCTTTCAACAAATCTGTTTACAGCCATCGGCAGCCATATTTGCAGCACTTCGATGTAGGTAATCCAAAACCAAGTCCAATATAAATGAATGGGGAAATCCTGAAATCTCCAAAACTTCTCGCTAAACTCAAAATTAAATTACAAATAAATTTTCCAAATCAGCATCAAATTCTTAAGTCCCATGACAGTAGCGGACCTGGTTGAAATCCAGACAGGCAGTCAGAATGATATTAAGCAAAGCAAAGATGGCTGACGTTCCACCACAAGATGGCAACAGAGAGCGCATAATAACCCCTTAGGGGAGAAAAACTCCCTTAAATTTAAAACTACAGCTGATCAGATGAGTCTTCACTGAGGTCCAGCATTCTCCAGCCTCCGGCACCTAGACTGCAGCTTTGCACAAGACGTTTGGCCATAGGAGAAATGGTCGTGCCCAACTGAGCCTGGTTTCTCTTGAGGTTTTTTAAATTCTTCACTTTCGCCAATTGGTGAAGTTTTTTCCTTGCCGCTGTCGCCACTGGCTTGCATGGTTCGGGATCTGTAGAGCTGCACATCGATGGATTACTCTTCAGTGTTTGGACTCTCAGTAGTGATTATTAAACCACACTGAACTGAGCTAAACTAAACTGAACTTAAACTCTGAAAACTGAACTGACACTGTTTACATTTACTATAATCTTGAATGTGAAGCTGCTTTGGCACAATCTACATGGTAAAAGCGCTGTAGAAATAAAGGTGAATTGAATTTCTTTTGTTGCTCTGATTACATTTAAAACATGTTATTTCCAGTTAGTTTCTGTAACTGTGTTCAATGCAACCACACAATGCAGATCCCAGAGGGTGAGCCCATAAGGACGTGATATGTGATGGGATGTTCTATGACAGGAGTGCCCAAACTCGGTCCTGGAGGGCCGATGTCTTGCATAGTTTTGCTCCAACTTTCTTCAACACACCTACCTGGAAGTTTCTAGCATACCTAGAAAGAGCTTGATTGGCTGGCTCAGGTGTGTCTAATTGGGGTTGGAACTAAAGTCTGCAGGACATTGGCCCTCCAGGACCAACTTTGGGCAACCCTGTTCTATGATGTCATTTCTTCAATAAAAAGCAGCAAGGCACAGAGCAGTCCCCAAACAACAGGGAAAATGCAAATGTTTACTTTACAGACCCTTAACTTCAAAGAACCATGTGGCTATAAGATTGGTCATAGGCTATTCTAAATGGAAGTTTGGGTTTCCTTCACTAGGGTTTCCATATTGAGTATCACACTTTTCATAGTAATACGAGCAAACCATAATTGTATATCTACAGTTTTTTGGTCCCAATACACACCATTAGAAAACTGCTTAGTTTGAAGGTTACATCTGTGTGCATGTTTACACTACAAACAATGAAGTGTTTTTTGGACATAAAATCTTTATAAAAGAAAGAGTTACTTCTACTACCAACTCTGCTTTTTCAATATTACCTTTTATGAATTATTGACTTCCAGATCAAACAACTGATTTTGAACTGGTGAATTGAGTAGTTAGTAACGTCACTCTTGCTTGATGCAGGTTTTTCACAAATTGGCGTAAGACAAAGATGACATTTCCAATCCTCTTCTACCTGTGAAAAATGTTTACTGTGACTCGAGCACTGTTTTCTGTTTTTCTGGTTGGATTTATGTGGTTTGAAGTGCTGATGAAGCCCCTGGAGCTGATATGTAGATTTAATTGAAAACAGGACTTGGTTTCCCAATTTATGTGGCAACCAGCTGACCAATTACAACAGACTGTGCCATCTGACCAATCAGAGCAGAGCAGGGTCTCAGAAAGGCCGGGTTTAGAGAGAACGAATCATTGAACAAACCTTTTCAGACACTGAGAAAAATAAAGTTGATGTTGCAATGTATATTAGGAGAATAATAATGTGTTTTTTTTACCTTAGATGAAGGTAAACCTGTAGGATATCTTGTTTAAAGGTTTAACAACAGCATAATAGGGGGGTTTTAGGGGATAGTTCACAAAAATGAAAACTCTGGCATCATTTAGTCACCCTACACTTCACCAAAAAGATATTGAGAAAAATGCTGGTAGCTGGCACCCATTGACTTTCATGAGAACTCCTTTCCTACAGTATATGCAGGGTCGGAATTAACCAATAAGTGAGGTAAGCAGCTGCTTAGGGCATCTGGGATTTGGGGGCCCCCAACCAATGCCAAGAAGCCTATATTAATCATACAGCTCTTTTATACTTTTTAATATTGTAATATATTGTTGTCACATCTGTCTATAACCATTAAGATTTTAACGTTATTACTTCTTTTCAAAACCTGGGGCCCCTATGAATAGTGGAACATTCCTTCTGTACTGCACAAGCGTGAGATGTGAGCTGTTCCTGCCGAAAAAAACAAAAAACAAAACAACCCTAACCCCAACCCTAACTCTAACTCTAAACAAGAGAATGTTTTGAGTTTCAATGCTAGGGCCCCACACCTCGAATTGCTTAGGGCGCCCAAATCACTAAGTCTGCCCCCTGCCTACATGATAAATAGCGGCTTCTGTGGTTAACAGAAGAAGGCTTTAAAGCCACATGAGGGAGAATAAATGAGGTAATTTTCATTTTTGGATGAACTATTCCCTTTAACAAAAGTGTGAAATCAGGAGCGTGTGAAGTGGTAGGGTGCAGGAGTCAACGGGGACGGGCCGAGGTCGCGAACAATCTTGTTAAGACTAGAAATCTTCTCCTCCAAAAGGAAGTTTTTCTTGTCTGCTACTTTCTGCCGCTGCTCCGTCTTCTCCAGGGCTTTGAGCAGCTGAGCGTTCTCCACATAAAGGTCCTTGATAAGCACATCCGATTCACTGTTTCTGATCAACTACACAATCAGAGAAGACAGAACGGTCAATCCAGAAGCAGCGGCGCAACCATTCGATCAAGAATGCGTTGGGTGCTAAATGAGGATGTTTGTGCATTTCTGTACCTGTTCTTTCAGCTGAGACACTTTCTCCTGTAGTAACAGTTTGAGGTTTCGCAGTGTGATCTCCACTTCTCTCATTCTCTCCTCCATCTGTAACAGCGCCGCCTCCCGCTCCTGCTTGGCAATAAGGATCATGGTCAGAAATGTTACCGATTAAGATGGTCAACTGGTTTGCTAGAAATTCCCAGATTTAGTTAACGGTGTAATTTTTTCTTTGAATAATTTCCTATTGAAAGAACTTGCATACATGTTGAAAATTAAAATAAGTGCGTTACTTTAAAAAAAATAAAGACATCCCCAGCTAAGTAAACAATAATCGTCACAGAAATGGTAACCTCACCGGCAGCAACCCAGGTTTCCCATGTGGTCTCCCATCCAGGTTGCTGCCGGAAGTGGTGTTAGTGAGGCCAGCAGGGGGTGCCCAACCTGCGGTCTGTGTTAGTCCTAATGCCCCAGTATAGTGACAGAGACTTTATACTGCTCAGTGAGCGCTGTCTTTCGGATGAGACATTAAACCGAGGTTCTGACTCTCTGTGGTCAATAAAAATCCCAGGATGTCCTTTGAAAAAAAAAAGAGTAGGGGTTTAACCCCGGCATCCTGGCCAATTCTGCCTATTGGCCTCTGTCCAACATGGCCTCCTAACCCTCCCCATATCATAATTGGCTTCATCACTCTGTCTCCTCTCCACCAATCAGCTGGTGTGTGGTATGCGGTCTGGCGCAAATTGGCTGCTGTTGCATCATCCAGGTGGATGCTGCACACTGGTGGTGGATGAGAAGATTCCTCCTAATGTGTAAAATGCTTTGAGTGCCCAGAAAAGCGCTATATAAATGTAAGGAATTGTTATTTTTTTATTAATTTGCATTGTTAAAATTGTATATGAAACTAAATAAAAAGAAAAAAAATGTTATTTCTTGTTCAAGCATTCTTTCAATGTTTCAACATTAATAGTAATAATAGTAATAATAATAAATGTTTCTTGAGCAACTCAGACTATAAGATTTTTTTGTTTTCACAGGAACTTTTTAATTTTTCTTATATAACTTTTTCTTATAATAAAACAGAATAATACAGTTATAGTTATACAAAACTGTAAAAATGTTTATCAACATCATTTTTTTCAGTATTTTAGATGTTTTTTAGGAAATAAGCTCACTTTACTACTCCACTAGAGTAAACAGTAGAGTTTTACCATTTCTGAATCCATTCAAATGATCTCTGGATCTGGCAGAAGCACTTTTAGCTTAGCATAAATCATTAAGTCAGATTAGACCACTAGCATCTTGTAAAAAAAATATTTTTTTACTTTTTAAAAAATAATTTTTCTATTTAAAGCTGGACTCTTCTTTCGTTACATCATGTACTAAGACGAAAACATTGCTATTTTCTAGGTCGGCTACAGGAACTATACTCTCATTCTGGCATAATAGAAACTTTGCTTCCCTACCATGGCTCCAGCAGAGTGCAATAATGAACAAATACAGTGAAAATTTATTATTGTTTCTGTAATCAGGCTTTGAAATCAAGGTTTATATTTATTGGCCTGTTTATTGGACATTGGCTTCCAAAGAATAATCATTCAAAGGCTTCCTAAAGAGTCATCACTTATCGTATCAGCCTAAATATCCATATCGCTTCATCCATAAACTAAATGTATGGAAACAAAATGGTTTATAATCAAACACAATAAAGAGTAAAGCATAAAAAATGTAATCAATAAATTAAATACACTAGTGCAAAATATTTTGCTTAATAGTTTATTTGGACTCACGTTAATATTAAAAAACATTCACAATAAAAAAGGACATTACACATTTAAACCAGGTAAAACATACCAAAAAAAGTCACCCTGATAAGAAATAATCTTAAATAAATAAACATAACTCATTATTATAATAAATTAGTGATGCCAAAATGTTCAGTGAAAACATGTAGAGGTAGACAAGGCAATGGACTGGATCATGATTAAAAATAAATAAATAAAAATGATACAGAAAAAAATAAAATTGATTCAGTCAGAACAATTATTAATTACAGTTGAAGTGCAATATCATGTTAAAACAGTGACAGTGCAAACTTAAAATTAAATAATAATAATAATAATAATAATAATAATAATAAACACTGCTTAATTAAATGGCCAAAATTAAAAAAATTAATTCATAATCAGAGATTGTACTGTCCTTAATGCCATTAAAATTCTCAATCTTAGCTTGTTTGAGTCCATGTGTGGCAGCATCTGGACAACAGAGGAGACAACTCTAAGCACCTTATGACGCCACCTTATGGCACATTCAGCTCACTATCAGCTGCAAAGCTACATGCTAACATCAACTTCAACCACTCGAACCAGAGCAATAGAGTCAATCGGGGAAGAGTTTGGTGATTGGAGCACAGAGTAAAGGGTCAAATGGGAGGTGAAGATCAGGTTGCCACACTTCTATGTCTGATAGTGACGCTTACACCTGCAGAGAAACACACACACTCTCAGCACTATAAATATAGAACACAGACTCGAAGCACTAAACACACGAGTCTCATATCTACGCACAGCTGTGACAGAGTAAACTCATAAGCAATAAAGAGACACTCAAGAGCGTCATTAGTGATGCACCAATCCTGATTGTTTGATGGCCAATTTTTTTTCTACATGCGAATTAACTGACTTGAGTACATGAGCAAGGTCTTTTTTAGTTTGAACTTTCTGCTGTGATTTGAAATTATAGGAAAACAATTCACTGTAAATACAATCCACACAACAGAACAGACTACATACAGTTGCAATCAGAATTATTCAACCCCCTTTGACTTTTTTTTCTTTTCAAATATTTCCCAAATAATGTTTAACAGAACAAGGAAATTTTCACAGTATGCCTGATAATATTTTTTTCTTCTGGAGAAAGTCTTATTTGTTTTATTTTGGCTAGAATAAAAGCAGTTTTTAATTTTTAAAACCCATTTTGAGGTCAAAATTATTAACCCCTTTAAGCTATTTATTTTTTCCATAGTCTACAGAACAAACCATCATTATACAATAACTTGCCCAATTACCCTAACCTGCCTAGTTAAACTAATTAACCTAGTTAAGCCTTTAAATGTCACTAAGCTGTATAGAAGTGTCTTGAAAAATATCTAGTCAAATATTATTTACTGTCATCATGTCAAAGATAAAATAAATCAGTTATTAGAGACGAGTTATTAAAACTATTATGTTTAGAAATGTGTTCTTAGAAATCTTCTCTCCGTTAAACAGAAATTGGGGAAAAAAATAAACAGGGGGGCTAATAAATCAGGGGGTTAAATAATTCTGATTGCAACTGTACATTAGTTTGGGCAGGTAGTGATTCAGGTAGTGAAGCTGTGAAATAATACACCAATATACTTCATTGATTTCCCAGAGATGGGTTGCAGCTGGAAGGGCATCCGCTGCGTAAAAACGTGCTGGATAAGTTGGCAGTTCATTCCGCTGTGGCGACCCCGGATTAATAAAGGGACTAAGCCGAAAAGAAAATGAATGAATGAATGAATACACTTCATTGACCATGTATTTTACACCGACATAAGCTTTCTTGAAGACCATATACACTGTATAACTGCAGGTTAACTATGATTATATATAAATGTCATCCCTATATACACCTCCTTAACTAATGTAGTAAAAATGTGCATCTTTTTGTAAAGCTGCTTGGGAATGTTAATTCATGTGAAAAGCACTACACAAATAAACTTGAATGGAATTGAAATTATATTTTTGTTTTTATAAATCTAGGGGTGACATGGTGGCTCAGTGGTTAGCACTGTTACCTCACAGCAAGAAGGAAGGTCGCTGGTTCGAGTCCCAGCAGGGTCAGTTGGCATTTCTGTGTGGAGTTTGCATGTTCTCCCCTTGTTCGCGTGGGTTTCCTCTGGGTGCTCTGGTTTCCGCCACAGTCCAAAGACATGTGTCAGAGGTGAATTGAATAAACTAAATTGGCCGTGGTGTATGCGTGTGAATGAGTGTGTATGGGTGTTTGCCAGTGATGGGTTGCAGCTGAAAGGGCATCATATGCTGGATAAGTTGGCAGTTCATTCCGCTGTGGTGAGCCCTGATTAATAAAGGGACTAAGCCGAGAAGAAAATAAATGAATGAAATAGGCAAAATTTAAATCTGCTTAAATACTGTATTTACACAGTCCAAAGACATGTGTCAGAGGTGAATTGAATAAACTAAATTGGCTGTGGTGTATGCGTGTGAATGAGTGTGTATGGATGTTTCCCAGTATTGGGTTGCAGCTGGAAGGGCATCCGCTGTGTAAAACATATGCTGGATAAAGCCTGGTTTATACTTCTGCGTCAAGTGAACGGCGTGACCCACGTCACAAGGTTTGCGCGTAGCGGTGCATTTATACTTCTGCACGCTGTTTCTGTTGCTCTGCAATAACACTTCCAAACGCTAGCTGGCAGTAGGTGTTTATGTTCCTCTGTGTCGACCAATGACAGAGCTTGCGATACAAGTACGCGTTACATTTTTTAAGAGGTGCGCGTCAGCGTCGCCGAGGGCCACGGCGAGGGCTATGCGTCCACGCGTAGGCTGCGCCGTAGCATACGCGTGCGCTTGATGGAGAAGTATAAATCAGCCTCAAGTTGGTGGTTCATTCCACTGTGGCGACTCCTGATGAAGTAAGGGACTAAGCTGAAGGAAAATTAATATATAAATCCCAAAAAAACTAATAAGTGCTTCAGGGGTAGTTAATGTGTCTGTACTCTTTAGATACAGTAAGACAATCATAAAGATAAACAAGAAAATCAAAAGTCCAAGGCAGTCAATGAAAAAAATTAAAAAAGCTTTTATTAACAAGGCCATTATTTAAACACCTATAAAAACACCTATGCTGTTTTTAAATAACAGCCATGCTAATAAAGGCTTTTTAATTTTTTTCACTTTCTTTTCGACTGCCTTGGACTTATGATTTCATTTCATTTTTTATTTCAGTTTATATTTTTGAATAATTTCAAAACAAAGAAAAAAATGATCAGATCTAAAATGGTTTTATAATAATAATAAAAAATTTGTATAAAACCAAAAGACAGGTTGAATTAAATGGCACTTATAGAACAGTAGGAATAACAGCATTTTCATAAATGCACTGGTATTTATTATGCATTACACAGAATTAATTTAAAAATACCTTTAACCTAAACTTTTCTGATAGCAGTGGTTTCCTCAGGGGTGTTGCTAGAAAAACTGTACTGGGGCACAGCCTCTCTCAAATAAAATCTAAAATATATATATATAAAAAATATATATATAATTTTTTCTCTTTTTTTAATAAATAATACAATTGAACATTATTATAAATAAAAATAATATTGTTATTGATAAATTATTATTCTAAATAAATAACAGAAACAAATCCTAAATGTAACTGGAAGAAAAAAATCTAAAATCACAATTAAAGTGATAAGACCTTTTGCATGAATATTCATTTTATTTGAATGAAATTCTATAGACAAATCTATAGAATACAAAAATAGGTTTTATAGAATTATCTGTTGTCTCAGACTTGACACATGGTCGAGAATTAGTTTAATTAAATCTTACCTCCCTGACTAATCATCCCTTATCATTAGGAGCCAGCCATGTTTAGGCAAAAAAAGATCATCATATTATTATTATTATTATCTAAACTTTAGTTTTGTCGATTTCCTAAACTCCCTGCGTGCCAACATCTCCACATTATAGGCTGTTACGCCGGTTTCACAACGCATGAGCAGCACATATTTTTTCGTCATGCATGTTTACAACTAGGACTCACATCGGGAGTAGGAGCAGCGCGTTAAGCAGGAACAGTGAGTGAGATGCACGGGAATGTTTTTTTCACATGCGTCAGTTTGCTTTTTGATTAAACAACATTGCTTTCACCAGCGCTGGTTCGGTTGCACATAGAGAATAACATCTTTATTCTGGGATTACCACTCTTAAATACACTTTCATACAAAGTAAATCATCTCAAAGCATTTACTGGGGCACTGGCGATTTTTACTGGGGGCACGTGCCCCAGTAAATGGGGTCTAGCGATGCCCCTGGGTTTCCCAATAGTTCTGGCTAATTAATCGAAAAGGAGATTTCATGAACATCTTGTCAGTAAAGTTAGTTCTAGTATTTTATCAAACTCGTAGTCTACTAGTAAGCTACACAAATCCACGTTTAAACCTGAAATGTAATGAGGATAAACACTTTTGTATAATGACAGCTGTTTGATTGCTTCTCAATGAACTATGGCTCAGTTTAGTAAATGCTGCCCATGAAAATACCACATATAATAACATGTTTGTAGTCCAAATTGACATCTGGGAGATGATTCTGTAGTGGTGTTTTTTTAGTCATGCTGAGTCAATGAAAGCAGTTCATTTGTTTTAGTTTGGTATTTCCAGGGTTGTTTCTTTGTGACATATTTGGGATTTCCGCGAGAGCGCCCTCTAGCCTTCAACGGAGACTTACTACTGAACACACAGCCATGCTTTCCTGACAAGATGTGCATGACAGTCGCAGCTTTGCTAAATCACATTTGCAATTTTATTTTGATTAACGGCCTAACCGCCCTATTTCCAGTTATAGAACTTCCAATCACACATTTGGAGCTAAATGATCATCGTCATAATCAATTAACACTACCCATCAGAGCTCGATTGGTGCATCACTCTGAATTATCCAACACCACTCACTATTCAACACCATAGGGGGTGCACTAACACCGCTGCTACACTGCAAACAGACCCAGTGCTGCCCACATGCTTTCCAGAAGTGTTTTTCTGAACCAAGCAAACAAACAGAGACACCAAATGAATTCACCAGGCCAGTTCATCAAAGAAAAAAACTAGACGCACACTAAATATTCCCCAGAGAGTGCTGTGCAAGCATATACGCAGACCGTGACCCACAGTGAGGAATGTGGTGCTGGTGTGCTAGGAGTGTGTGTTACCTGTATGTTGAAGTCTAGGCCATCACTGTGATGTGATCCTCTCTGTTCTCCCGCCAAATGTAGAGGAGATGAGGGCAAGATGGCAGCCAGCTGAGCCTGAGACGACAGAGTAACAGTGTGAGTATCAGAGTACCCCTTATTTTAAGTGTTTGTGCATGTTATAGGGATGCCAGATGTCTTAGGGCACAAAGTAACTATGTTGTGATATTATGATACACTGTTGACAAGAAAAAAAAGAAAATTTCTGTCAGAAACCCGTTTGAGTTTCCTTTTTCTGTTAAACACAAAAGAAGATATTTAAAAAAAATGTTGGAAACCTGTAACCACTGACTTGGTATAGTATTTGTTTTTTCAACCACTTGATAGAGAGTAAATTTAAATTCAGTTGAACTTTCCTCTTAATAGGATTGTGTGTTTGTGTTACACGTGTGTGTAAAACATTTATGCCGTGTAACCTTGTTCCGTGGTGACAGCAGCTGTGAGTGCAGAGCCTCCATTTCACGCTTCAGGGCAGATTTTTCTTGATCTGCATTTTTCACAATTCCTCGCTGTTTCGCACTCAATGCCTCCAAATGGCGGATCTAAAAAAGGAACATCAACATCATTACTAAATGCTTGCACACATCCTGTGGCTCCAAGAAGAGTTCAGTAAACATCTTCTAACCTGCTCCTTTGACGTCTGCAGTTCTGAGCTCAATTCATTCATCTGTCGTTTGAGTTGCTGGTTCTCTTCTGTTAGCGAGTGATGCTCCGCCTCCATCAGCCCTGATAGCTCCGCCCATACACGCCTGCCCTGTTGATGACCAGCAGATACAACAGAGACCTCCAGCAGCTGATGTGGAGAAACGGGAAGAGAAAGCAAGTTAGTGTCTCCACCTACTGGCAAGGACAGAAACTCCTGTCCTCGATACTCACTTTCTCATTGGCAGACTGCAATTGTTTGTGCAACGACATCACTTCCTGTTTGAGGGCATCTCTTTCTTGTTGTGTGATGCGCAGGTCAGATTTGAGACGAGCGTTTTGCTGACTGACCGTCTGTAAAGAGGAGTCCAGTGACATGATCTGAAGGAGAGCAGGATATGTGTTAAGTAACTTGTACAAAATAACGAATGGTCCATACCAGATAACTGTTTTATGCATGTGCTTTTTGTACCTTTTCTATGCACCGATTGAGTTCTGATCTAAGCAGTTCCTTCTCTGTTCTGGAAGAAATCTCCTCCCGATCACACAACTATCCAAGTAAGAGCATTTAAAGAAAAATATAAATTATGTTTCTGACCCAAACTCTGGGGATAGTTCTATAATCTTTACACATTTGAAATCATACCCCACTTCTCCCATTGGCTGAGCCGTCATGCTGTCGAATCACTTCCTGGAGTGCATGTCGAAGCACATGATCTGAATTCTGCTGTAGAATAAAGTTCTCCTCCTCCAGCTGCTGTCCCAGACGGCGAGGCTCTGAGAGCTGAGGGGAAAAATGTTAAGTGTGGATGTGATTAAGTGGGGAGCAACATGGTGACTTGGTGGTTAGCCCTGTTGCCTCACAGCAAGGTTGCTAGTTCGAGTCCCAGCTGGGTCAGTTGGCATTTCTGTGTGGAGTGTGCATGTTCTTCCTGTGTTTGCCTGGGTTTCCTCCACATGCTCTGGTTTCCCACAGTCCAAACATATGTAGTATAGGTGATTTAGGTCAACTAAATTGTCCGTGGTGCATGTGTAAATGAGTGTATGGATGTTTCCCAAAACCGGGTTGCAGCTTGAAGGGCATCCGTTGTGTAAAACATATCGTGGATAAGTTGGCGGTTCTTTCCGCCGTGGCGACCCCTGATGAATAAAGAGACTAAGCTGTAGAAAAATGAATGAATGATTAAGTATGGACGTATGATTGACCATGGCTGGTCCCGCATTAGTGATCACATGATATCCAATCAGATGAATCCAAATCACACCTAAAAAGCCAGAATTCCTTGCCGTAACAATCTTAATCATGAAGAATCCCCATTTACCTGACTCTTCCTAACTTTTTCCTAGCATAATACAGCGGAGTTCTCAAGACCTATCTGAGCTCAGACTCCCCTCTCCCTCAATAAACATAAGGGAGGCTCTGGCTCAAGGATCTTCATTCATTCATTCATTCATTTTCTTTTCAGCTTAGTCCCTTTATTAATTAGGGCTTGCTACAACGGAATGAACCATCAACTTATCCAGCATATGTTTTACGCATACTCAACAATGGCAAACACCCATACACTCTTGCATTCACACTCATACACTACGGCCAATTTAGCTAATTCAATTTACCTATACTGCATGCTTTTGGACTGTGGGGGAAACAGGAGCACCTGGAGGAAACCCACACGAACATCATGAGAACAAGCAAACTCCACACAGAAATGCCAACTGACCCAGCTGGGGCTTGAACCAGCAACCTTCTTGCTGTGCGGCGAACGTGCTACCTACTGCACAACCGTGACCCCTGAGGATCTTCTTAATATTCATTTTATCTTTTGAGCTCAGGGCTCTCTCCCGGGACAGCATGCCAAACACGCATTTACTTTTCAATCATCGGCCAAGTGTGAACTCTGGAATTACTAATTTTGTTGGAAAAACAGGTGGTCAATTGCACAAAATGAAAACCATTCTTTACAATGTAGTAGTATGTGGAAATATTTTCATTTGAAATACTTTGTGTTTATTTGTACAGTCTTTTAATTACGGAGTGCATGAAAAATTCAATGTGCAAGCACTGTTCATGGAATACTTCTTTCGTTTTGTAGAATTCACCATACTTTTTTCATTGTTTTACTTCCATATGTGAACATGCAATGCAGATCCTCTACTGTACCTTATATAGACTATCACATGGCGGCCATTTTAAAAAGTGAAATGGAGGCTGCGGTGGGAAGAAACCCGGAAGTATTGTCTGGAGTCACATAGGAACATTCTGTACCTGGCTGTATCTCTTATCAGCGAAGAGAAAGTGACGCAAATTTATAATTTCACCACCTTCCGAGTGACCCGAAGGTACGTTCTGAATAGATAGTGAAAATAATTTCAGCTAAGTTAAGGGAAATGGCACTAGTAAGCTAATGTTTTCTTTCCCAAACACACCTTTTAGATGCCACATATCAAATTTAAGTTAATGAAATGATTCTTTCACTATATTACACTTGTCAAGATACTGTATTTCGATACTGAAATATAAAAAAAAATAAACTATTTCCCTCTAACATTTAAGCACTGTTGAGCGCTGTCTTAAACACCGCTGATTTAGTAGTGCTCGACAGAAATGACTGTGATTGGCCGTGAAGATCATCAGTTCACTGCACTTCACCCATGTTTACCAAGTGCAAGCACAGACGAGCAATCGACTGATCTTCGCAGCTTTAAAATGTTTAATTGTCCCTGTATTTGTGTTTGCACTTAGTGAACTGAAGACCTTCACAGCCAATCACAGTCATTTATGTTGAACACTGGTGAATACTACGGCAAATCAGCTGTGTTTAAGAACAGGCTCAGCGGCGCTTAAATGTTTGCGGGAAATGTACATTTTTCAAAACATTTCAGTACCAGGACCACACTATTACAGACAACACGAGGGTGTGCTACAGAGGACCGCATTGTTTTATCACTCTCGGGTTACATAGGCAGGGAAGCGTCCCCACTGTGTTTACCTGGTGCAATGAACTCAAGCGTATTACTCTTGTGATGTTGTTTGATGCCTATTATGCTTTTTATTGTATAAATTAAACTTAACTGAATGATATTAAAGCAATGTTTACACCATATATGCATTTTGAAATCGCAGCAACAGCTGGAGGATTGTAATCCACAGCATGTTGTTGTTGCAATGTTTACAGTGCTGATGGTATACTTCCAGGATTCCTGGAAGCCTCGCTTTTTCTTCTTAAAATGGCAGCCATGTGAAATAAGCATATTGAAGACAGTTTTAATTTGTGAGTAATGAAATAATCTCACCTGTCTTCTGAGTGCCTGAACTGATCTCTTCCCTTGCTTGATGGGCTGTAATCTGAAGAAATATGTATGTCACATCATTTGACATCTAGAAATATAAAAAGTTAAGGACGCTCAGGTAAAACAACAGCATTCCCATCTTACCGTGCATCATCCTGGTTGTCTCTCAGGTCCTCTTCTCTCACTGTTGAGATCTTGTGCCTTAGAATGAAGTTTTCTTTAGCCAGACGACAAACTTCACTCCTAAACAAAAAGTACAATGTAAAAAATACTCTGTGACAACAAACTATGAGAAAAGGATAAAAGAATGCATCAATTTCTTTAACGAATATTCATTATTTTTGGATGTACAGTGGTCCCTCGTTATTGCCGGGAGTTATGTTCTAAAAATAACCAGGTGAAATCTGTGAAGTAGTCAGCTTTATTTTTTACAATTATTATAGATGTTTTAAGGCTGTAAAACCTTTCACTACACACTTTATACACTTTTCTCAGACAGGCATTCACATTTTCACACTTTTCTCGCTTGTTTAAACACTCTCAAAGTTCAAACTTTAGTAGAAAAATAAGTCCAGTATTATAGAATGAAACCAAAGATCAAAACCATTTGATCTTCATTTACTCATTCATTCCATAATGGCGGCCTACAGCCACGTAACTTCTACCTTCCTTTAGCATGTCCAGAAGTCCAACTTTTTGTGCCATGATTAGCATCTTCTTCTGCCTTTTGGATGCTACTGCAGGTGCCTTTGACATTGCAAAATGTTTCGTTGACATTGTGGCGAGAAAACTTGCAAACATATAGTACAGCACTTCAGTCACACTGCTAACAATCAAAGATTTATGTAAATTTGGAAAGCTGAATGCATTCTGTACTGTACAGGAGACACAGAGATTCATCGACAATGGTCTACAGCCAGTCAGGACGCAGAACACAATGCACTGTAGACAAAAAAGCATGCCCGAAATAAAATCAACAAAACTGTGAGGCCGCGGAAAATAAACCGCATAATAGCGAGGGACCATTGTATTTAAAAATCATTAAAGCTCATATTGAGGAATCCCAAAATGAGTAGAGAATTTATTCTATATATAGATAAAATACATTGTTTGGTACACATTTGATGCATTTTAGTTCACAAACATCTTTTCCATGAAAAAAACAAAACAAAAATTTGGCGTCAGAATTGGTGTAAACTTTTAGTCTGTGAAACTTTCTCCACATAATTATTTAAATGAGCAGTTTAGGCAAGGGTTAGGTCAGGTATACAATAGCTACTCTAGACAGACAAATCTCTTTTTCCACAAAACTGGGGTATAATTCATTCACCATAAGGCTGTGGGTATGTAGGAGGAGTTTATGGTGGTGGGTGTGGCTCTCTCTCTGCAAAGAGGCAGGATCTACACAGGCACTCAAACAGTGGTGACTGAGCAAGAGGGAGCAAACCGAATGAGAAAAGCAGGGGATGTTTCTACTGAAGCAGGACACAAAAGACCATCACATGGTACCTCCGCTCTTGCATTTGTGTGTGGATCCTGAATGATTTGCTTTGCAGATCAGCAAGTGCTTGGCGTAAATGAGAGTTCTGTTTCTCAAACTCCATGCAGAAGAGTTCAAGCTCTGCCACTGCAGCAATCTTCTCCATTTCGGAGTTGCGCAAAGAGTTGTTTAACGTATTTGAGGAGTCAGAGTCCCATTGAATAGCCTTACCCTGTTTGACAAATTCATGAAGCAGTACCTTCAGGTTGGAATTCTCTACTTGAAGTAGTGTGGTTTCTTCAAGAGCAAATGCCTGTTGCATGTGAAAGTCCTGGACTATGTGCATCTTGTCCTCCAGACTCTTGACTCTCTGCTCTAGTTTCATGTTGTGCTCCATGAGCTGCAGGTTTTCTTGGATACTTTGCTCAAAGCAGACCTTTAAGTTGGCAAGGTGCACATCTTTAAATGTGGCCACCACTTCCTCTAAATGCTTTGATACTTGATTAATGATATTTTCTTCCTCCAAATCCTGAAGTTTAGGGCTTTGCAGGAGGGAGGTGGTGGTTTCTGAAGTTTTACTGTATTGTATTACAGTTTCTTGAAGATCAAGGATCTCCTGTAAGCACACATCTCTCAGATCAGCTGCTTTGTCCTCTTCTTTGTTAGCAGTAGTTAGGGTACAAATCTCATTTGCAATAGTCAAAATTTCACTATCAATACTTGCAATGCTTATATTGCTCTTTGAATTGTTTTTGTTTTCAGATTTGTCATCGGTGCTTGGAGATTCATGGTGACCCAGGCTCTCTTCACTGATTTGAGCTTCTATTTCTGTGCTATTCAAAAAATCTCCTTCAGCCATCTCTAAAGATTCATCCTTTTGAGTCTCTCTGCTATTGCCCTCCGCATTCTGCAACTCATTCAATATTACATCTTCAGAACCATACACTACTACAACGAGATTTTTTATAGTCTTTTCTTTCTCTTCTTTAAGACCGAGAGTTTCTGATCTACTATTATTAGGTTCTACAGCAGCCATGACTAATTTAACATCACAAGAGTTTGAGGTTCTATCATTTGTAACTCCAAGTTCCGGGTGTTTGTGAAGCTCTGGATCACCAACATCAGTTACCTCATCCACTACACCGGCTTCCTCTTCATCATCTTGGTTTACAAGCAGTGACATGATAGGCACTGGAATAGCTTTATCATTTGACTCTGGGCAAGTATCTTGGTTGAGTTGTGCACTAGATTCACTGCCTTCTATTGAATCACTGTTCCTTCTGGATTTTGCAGTACAAGTTTCTCCCAGAGGTTCTGCACAAGGTTCTCTAGTGCTTCCTGTCAACTGTAAGACAATTTCCTCCAACTGCACCACTTTCAATGCCAGTGCATCCCTCTCTGCAAGCAGAGCCTGTCTCTCATCCTTTAATTCCTGATAGAAGGGCTCCTCGTCTTCCTGGATCGTGCCCATCATCTCTATGCTCTGGAAAGAAAGCACTTCTCCTCGCCTGCTCTCCAAAGCAGACAGACTCTTTTGCAGCTCTTCTCGCTCCTGAATGAAATCATCCACAGCCTGTTTCAGCATCTTTTCCAGCTCTGTGACTTTGTTCTCGGTTTGTGCCAGCAGTAGGTCTTTGGCCTCCATCCTTTCTTGCACTTGTTTGTGCAGCTCATTGAGTTGGCGGCTCAGCTCAATCTCTTTGATTTGAGCAGCACTGGAAAGAACCTCCAGCTCAGTCTGAAGCTGCACATTCTTGTCTGTCAGAGCTTTAATATCTTGTGTGTGTGCGAGTTCAAGAGACTGACACTCTAATCTGAACTCCTCCTTCTCTAGGTCCAGTGCCTCCTTCAACTGTTTCCACTGTTGCTCCATCTCTTTGCTGGTTATCTCGGATTCCTCCACCCAAAGGGCACGATCAGCAGCATGCTGTTGGGCAAGTCCTGTAATCTGACTTTGGTAGTGTTGCTCAAGTTTATGCAAATTGACCTGAAAACGCTCAGATACTGCCTCCTGGTCACCATTAAAACGGGCCTCCACCTCTTCAAGTCGCTGAGAGAATTGTTTCTCCAGCTCTTTCCTGCACATGGTCAATCAGCATTAACAGCTTATAACATTACCTAAAATAAATACTCAGCAATTATTGTAGAGCAGAGTCTAGGAATTGCAGATTGTAAATCTTAAAGGGCACCTATGATGAAAATCCTCTTTTGTAAGCTGTTTGGACAGAACTGTGTGTAGGTATAGTGTGTCCACTTTCATTTTGGAGTGATATAAAGACAATAAGTCTCTTTTTTTTTATATTTCTGATGTCAAAATAGGATCCAATTCCCTCCCATATTGAGGCCTACCGCAACGTGACGTAGGAGTGCGGTTTCCCCGCCCACCGACTTGATTGACAGCCACGTAATGTGTCTCGGTAGTAACGCGTATAATCATATCCACAAAACAGGACATGCGCAAAGCAACTGAGATTAAAAGATCTGTTCAGCTCTCTGTGATCATCAATCATCATCAAATGTGATCAAGAATGAGTTTTACAAGTTTAAAACAATTTTACCATCTTTTCACCACAGCCGCATGTCAATACAATTATAAAAGAAGACGCTTCAATCCTGGTTAGTGGACGTTAAATCAGGTTCATTTTTTACATTAACATAACGGATATCCATACAGCAGTGGATATTATCCTGCCACATTTGCCGTGCAAAAACAGTGCAAAGCTAAACGTGTGTGCTGTGTGACTCATAGTTGCAGAAAGGCTTAAATTTACTCCATAACAAATACATTAAATAATCATTGGAAAAGTTCTTACTGTAGTATTTCTCACAAACGTTACATGAGATCTCCTTCATGTCTGTCACTGTGCTGTTTATCTGACTGAGATTGAGGCACACTCTGACAGGTACGTGGGAACGGTGGGCGGGGAGAACTAGCATTAAAGGCACAGGCCACAAAAACAGCTACATTGAGTTCAGAGCAGAAAATCCCAATATTCTGAAAGGTATAATAAATAATCTGATGGGTGTTTTGAGCTGACACTTTACAGACACACTATGTGACCCATCTTAAATCTTGAAAAAGGGGTAAAATAGGTGCCCTTTAAAATGATAACATGCTTGAGAAGCAGGTCTTCATTTCATATAATTTAACTGGAAAACAATGTGACTTTCTTGGTAAGCTACCTTGAAAGAAATGGGCTTAATAGGCCCTTATATTATAATAATATAACAGCTATTTGTTCTGAGATTAACAGATGTTTTGTGTAACACCTCATAGAAGATAAAGATAAAATTTGTTAATAATTGTACAATTTGTGCTATTGAATTGCAGTGTGCTTTTGTTGGAAGCCATAATACTTCTTAAAGAGATAATTCACCCAAAAATCTATTCCACTTGTACCCTCCAGTGAGATCCATAATAATTTTTTTTCTTAATATGGATGTCAATAGCTGCTTTTTCCCCCAAATTCTTCAGAATATCTTGTTTTATGTTCAACAAAAGATATTCATAAATGCTTAGAATCACTTGAGTGTGAGTAAACCACAAAGAAATGTTAATTTTGAGTGAACTATACCTCATACTTCATGAATAACTGACTGTTAAAAAAGGTAATATATCATTTCTCCATTTCCAAAATGGTGGCTTTAAATGGTACCCTTTAAACATTTCAAAGTATGTTTTCCAAAGATTGAAAGTTAATTCCATTTAATCATTTTGCCAACCAACTAGTGTGTCTTACCTTTGTTCTGCAATGTCTGTGCGTAGTTTCTCCAAAAGGCTACCGAGTCTTTCCCTCTCCTCATTGTGTTTGCCAGTCAGCTCCAGCATGGCCTCCCTGTGTGCCTCCTCCATCCGACTCCGCTCTTCAATCAAAACCTGCTGCCACCTGCTCTCCTGCTGCTCTCGGTCCACCTGCAGTCTCTCTCGCTCCTGCTCCAAACAGGCCTGGAGCACCTCCTCGTGCTGCCTCTCTAGTTGAGCCCTCTCTCTCCCCCAGTGCTCAATAATAATGCTCTCGGTCTCCTCCTGCTGTGTGCGGAAGTGTTCTCTCTCCTCCTGCAAACGCTGTAGGAGCAGAGCGTGATGTTTGCTCTCTATTGAAGCCCGCTCCTCATCCCATTGCTGCCTGAGCCTTGCCTCTCTCTCCAAACGCTCCTCCAGAACGGCCTGCAGTGCCTCCTTACTGATCTCCTCCAGCTCCTGTCTCTCCCGTTCCCACTCTTCCCTAAGTCTCTGCTCTCTCTCCTCTCGTATAGAGTTTAATTTCTCCCTACTGCTGTCTTCTAACTCCTGCTTCTCCTGTTCCCACTCATCCCTCAGCCTCTTTTCCAGCTCAACACACTCCTGGTCTGTTCTCTGCTGCATCTCCTCTAGCTGTGCATTGAGCATTTCCTCATAGCTCTTCTGCTGTTCCTTCCACTGCTTCGTGAGCCTCTTTTCTTTCTCTTCTTCCAGTCTCTCTCTCTGCTCCTGCATGCTTGTCCCTAGCATCTCCTGGTGTTTTAATTCCATCAAACTCATCTCCTCAGCATGCACATTATTTTGCTCCTCATAAGCAGTCTGTTTCTCCTCCAGAACTTGCACCTTCGCCTGAAGTTGTTCGACACTGGTTTTGGCGTCCTGTGCCTCCTGTGTGAGAGAGTGAAGCTCCTGCTGGTGAAGAGTTTGGAGAGCAGAAATCTCCTGCTCCAGTTTGTTGGCTCTCTCGAGTTCTCTTGCCATCTCTTCCCTCAAGACCTGCAACTCCTGTTGGTGATGAAGAGAGAGAAGACTCTTCTCCTCCTCTGCACTGCGTTTTTCTTCATCAATCTACAGAGGGGGAAAGAGAGGACAGACATATCTCAATTTTTATCCAGGATAGTTTGCCATTTAATTATATCTTAAAAAGATAGTTCTGTCTTAATTGTGGGTAAATTGTTCTTTTAAAGTCCAAAGTATTCTTTATTTTTACTTTTTCTTTATTTATAATACTGTGCGCAAACTTGTGATGGGAGAGGAGAAGCATTTTAAGGCTTCGAAACATTGAACCAATTGCTTCACAAAATAATTCACTGTTTTGAAGCATTCAAAACTCTATAATGCTAGGGACACCTACTGATCAAACCTGTAAAATTTTTTAAACAATGCAAACATTAAACTGAAAGTATAGCCTATAACATGCACATAGCTTATATTGTACATAGAGTAAGCTTACATTGAAAACTGTTTTTTTCAATCTTGAGTTTTGTTCCATTATCATTTTTGTCCATACCTTTCTAATTGGGACAACAAGAAACTATTAACTAAGAAACTATTAACTAATATCATTCCTTTTTTACAAATTTCTCATTAAAACTTTTAAAAACCCGTAAAACTGATCCGAGATCAGGTAAAAATTATGAAACCTGTTCCTTTATTTGCCACTTTGGGCAATCATACTTTGGAGGTTCTCGATTGAAAACCCTTTTCAAGTGTTTCTTAACAGTAAAAGGTTATTGCAAACTGAATCAAAAATTTTCGTCAATAATTTCGTACGTTAAAAAATAAATTCGACCTTTTGTTGTGTGAATCGGTTTGACACACTGCCTTCGAAACTTTTGTCTGTCATAAAAAAATTTGAACGAGGTAAAATTTTTTTCCATTTTTTTGCATCCGAAAAAGTGCTTTGAGAAGTGCTTTGACAGTTCAGAGCCGCCGTATAAGCGAAGAAGTAAATAGAGAATGGCATCTTTTTTTCTATTTTTTTTTTATTGTGCATTAGTAATTACAAATACAGCAAAAACAGGCAACAAAAAAATCCAAAGACAAATGATATTTAAAGAAAATTAATTTGTATTAAATAAAAACGAAAACAAAATGGAAGACATTCACAAGATGGCAAAAACAGATTCATAATAGCTTACTATAGACAGCTTTTACTTACAGCTTCGAGAGAATTCATTAACAGAATAAGTTTGTTGACAAAAACTTTGTATAACGAAGGGGATTTTTAAGTCTACATTTTTGGATAAAGAATTTACCATTTAAATAATACAATTAACAAAACAATTGTTAAAATAATAATAATGATAAAAGTTAATTGTTATTTTCAAAATAACAAATAATTTCTTTTGCATTCAAAGCTATTAACATATTATTTTTGTCAGAAAGTGCAATTATTTTGGAAAGACTATTCTGTTAATCAACAAATAAGTTACAAAGATTCTTCAGTTTCTATAAAATGAAAAATCTCAATATCTGAAAATCTGGAGAGTAACAAGTTAGTTGGGTATATTTTGTCAAATCATTAAATGAATTTCCTCTTGCTTTATTTTATGCTTTGAATTTGTCATAAAGTTTTTATCAGCTGTAGCTCAAATGATGGCATTCTGTTTTTGCATTTCAAATAAAGACAGAATGTGGCAGGCAGTTGAGAAACCGTGACTGGCGCACCTCTGCCCTGCTGCTGTTTGGTGTGTGTTCATACATTTGACGTACTGCTCATAGACATTATAATAGAAAGCATGATCCGCTTTTGGTCCGTTGCTTCGACACGTCAATGCGGCCACTATTTATTATAATGTCAACTGTCAGTCTCTGTTCAGGGTTTGTTTACATGCAAACAGGGTTTGTTTACATGTGTGAAGCATCACAAGCAATGTATCAGAATTCCACTGTTTTTCTGAAATTAACTTTGCATTTCAAGATAATCCAGCGCAGCTCTTTAATAATAAACTGAACTCTCCTTCCTCTTTTCAGCAATTAAAAATGCCTTTGTATTTTTTAAAATAGATATCTTTTAAATTTTCTCACACATTCCCTCATCAGGGAAGTTTTTTTTCCCCATAAGCTCTTTATATACAGTATTCACTTATGTGCATCTCACCAGTGCTCTAATGTTTTCCATCTCTCGCTGATGTTGTTCCAGTAACATCTCCGTCTCTAGACTCATGTTTAATGGCTGCCGCTCCTGAAAACCTACACAGATACACGCATAACAGCACATGTGAGAAACCCAAAACTGTGAAAATAAATTAGATTTATGATGAATATGTGGATGTGCGTATGTTACCTGGTTCTAGACTTTTGCTGCCCATTTCATCAGACAGACTCAGTCCAGGACGTCTCAAGGGTGTGTGGCCTGAAGTCTGATATTCGTCCAGCTGAGCTTCCAGCTCATCTATACGGTCCTGTAGCTCCTATAATACATGCACACACAGATAGGAGACAGAACAATAAGACAGAAATAAAAAGCGGGAATTAAACAAAAATGGAGAAGATGTTACAAACCCTGCACCGTTCCTCATAGCTCCTGCGCAGCTGTCTCAGACGATCCTCCTGCTGAAAAAAGTCTGCACTGTCTAGATCCAAATCACCAAACTACACACACAGAGATAAAAAAAATAATCTTGAAACCCACAAAAATACTGAATTGGTTAAGTTTTATACCATTGACATAAATGACAGGATCATCTGAATCAACAGTTACCCTCTCGTAGGACAGAATGCACTTGCTTATGTTATTCTCAGCTCAACAGCCATCCTATAAGGAGGACTGACAATCTTATGCATTGAATTTGCACCATTATCTTTAGCTAGTCTGACACTTTCTGCCATTTCTGCTCTGACTGTTAAATTACTTTGTGATATAATATAGCTAGAGACATAAAATACTTCATGGAAACAGCATTCTTGAAGATCATTAATTAATTTTCTTTTTGGCTTAGTCCCTTTATTAATCAGGGGTCAGCACAGTGGAATGAACCGCCAACTTATCCAGCAGATGCCCCTCCAGCTGCAACCCATCACTGGGTATGGGAAACACCCATACACACACATACACTACGGACAATTTAGCTTACCCAATTCACCTGTACTGCATGTCTTTGGACTTGTGGGGGAAACCGGAGCACCCGGAGGAAACCCACGCAAACACTGGGAGATCATGCAAACTCAACACAGAAATGCTCAAACCAGCAACCTTCTTGCTGTGAGGCAAGAGCGCTACCCACTGTGCCACCCAGTCACCATTTGTATAAGATCAATTAAACAAAATTAAGACTTAAACCTGCTCATTCGTTTTCAACTGTAATACCTAATAAGCTCATGAATTGTGAAATGGCATAGTTTACTAGTCCCCATCAAGCAATTTTGTGTTTAAAAGATGTCTAATAGACATTTTGGCCAAAACGAGGTTAAACTTGGGCTATCAGTGAAAAAAATAGACTAGTCATTAAATAGACAGACTCACTTGTGTAGTCATTCATATATGTATATTTGATGACTATTATTAGACGTCTTTTAGATGTTTACTGACAGACCAAATATAGCCTTGTTTCAGCCTTGTTTTTATGCCTATGTTTGAACGTTTTTTACACATATACTGTTTTCTCATCTCAAACTGTACTCCACTGGGTTTGTTTTAGACCAGGGGCCTGTACAATGAAGCCATATTAGCTGGCTAGCCAATTAAGTTTCAGTTTAGTTTGAACAAATTCTAGGTTTTAGGTATCATGAAAGTAACTCAGTTCAGCTGCTCCAAAACTCCACGGCAACAAAGGGTGATTAAAGCTGCCTTCATATTACCTCAAATCCAAGATTAGAGCAAACTAAACTGAAACTTAACTGGTTATCCAGCTAATTCAGCTTCATAATAGCTTCATGCAACTGCTTTGTTTATATATGCCTAAAAAAACTGAACCAAAGAAGAAAACACCAGGTTCTGAAACTAATGCTTCAGACGACCCAAGTGTGAAGTCGCCTTTAATTTACATGACATTTCCATATCTAGAAATCCTATCTAAAAACCTACCTCAAAAATTCAGGTTTAAAAGGCACCTATTTTACCCCTTTTTCAAGATTTAAGATAAGTCTTTTGAGTTTCCAGAATGTGTCTGTAAAGTGTCAGCTCAAAACACCCATTAGATGATTTATTATACCTTTCAGAATATTGGGATTTTCTGCTCTGAACACACTGTAGCTGTTTTTGTGGCCTGTGCCTTTAATGCTAGTTCTCCCCGCTCACTGTTCCCACGTGCCTCAATCTCAGTCTTGGCTGCGTCAGATAAACAGCACAGTGACAGACATGAAGGAAGCAGGTTTCATGTAAAGTTTGTGAGAAATACTACAGTAAGAACTTTCCCAATGATTATTTAATGTATTTATTGTGGAGTTAATTCAAGCCTTTCGACAAGTCACATGTACCGTTTTAAAAACATTTTAAACTTGTAAAACTCATTCTTGATCACATTTAATGATGATTGATGATCACAGAGAGCTAAGCAGATCTTTTAATCCCAGTTGCTTTGTGCATGTCCTGTCTTCTTGATGTGATTATACGGTTACTACAGAAACATGTTAATATGCAGCTGTCAATCAAATCAGTGAGCAGGGAAACCGCACTACTACGTCACGTTGGGCCTTAAAATGGGAGGGATTTGGATCCTATTTTGACGTCAGGAAAAAAAAATTGTCTTTATATCACCCCAATGACTGTGGACACATTTTACCTACACACAGTTCTGTCTAAATAGCTCACCTTTCATCATAGGTGCCCTTTAAAGAGAGTGAGATCACTGATCTAAATAATCTCAAAGCTTTGTCTAATGATGTCAGCAAAAAAATAAAATGCGTACATTATGTGACAAATACACATGTTTCCATTTATGTCAGAACTGATTTTCTGATTTCGGTACCTTCTCTTTCAAAACACCGTCCAGGTTTTTCTGTACTTTGTTCAACTGGTTTTCAGCCTCCACCAGTTTCTCTGTGGTCTCAATAAGCTCTGACTCCAGACGACCATTTTCCTATACAACACATTCATCGAAGACAAACAAATATAATACATTCTCCAGTTCCAACCACCAAATAATAAACCACATCCATGCTGACAGGAATGCGATGTGTGCACACAACAGGCAATTCGTGGTTTAAATAAAAAATTTAAATCAGTGATGATTACTTTAATGGTAAGGGTTAGGTGTTCTCGCAGGAAGGTTTCATCATCTCTCATCTTGCTAATTTCTTGTTCAAGCTCTTCTTGTTGTTGATTGGCCTGCTGCTGCACAAGCTCCACCTCTTTACTGAGCTCTGTCCTCAGAGCAGTCATACTCTCTTTATACTCCTGCTCCAACCTCCTGTACATATTTGTATGATTAAACATGAAAAAAAAAAAAAAACACACATGCATGACATGATTACACATGCTCACACCCACATGCACAGACCATAGATTTATGACAGAACAAGCCTTTTGTGCTTACGCAACAAAAATATGCATATAAACAGATATAGCTGGGGAAAAAGTTCATTTAACAGATGAGATGCATGGAGATGGTTCTTTTATGTTAAGCGTAAATAATATGTGATCACTAGGTACACATGGAATCAGTGCACACAGAAATCCACCAATTGAGTCTATTATCACAGCCATATCACCCTGCAGCCCAGGGCCGGTTACTCACTGAAGCTAAGCAGGGCTGAGCCTGGTCAGTACCTGGATATGTGACCACATGGAAAAAATAGGTTGCTGTTGGAAGTGGTGCTAGTGCGGCCAGCAGTGGGCGCAGAACTTGCGGTCTGTGCGAGTCCTAAAGTCTGGTTTATACTTCTGCGTCAAGTGATCACTGTAACCCACGGCGTATGCCTTGCGCGTAGCCGTGCATTTATACTTCTGCACGCTGTTTCTGTTTCTCTGCAATACACTTCCGAAACGCCAGATGGCAGTAGGTGTTTATGTTTCTCTGTGTCGAGTTTCTTCGCTGGTGTTTTGTTTATTCCTTCACGGGACTCCACACATGTAAATACTCGCTGCATCGGGCGCGCAGCTCTCACCTCCGCCCACACTCGTCAGCGCTACCAAGCCGACCAATCACAGAGCTTGCGCTATGCGTACAAGTTACATTTTTTGAGAGGTGCGCATCAACGTCGCTGATGGTTACGGCAAGGGGCTATGCGTCCACGCGTAGGCTGCGCCGTAGCATACGCGTGCGCTTGACACAGAAGTATAAATCTGCCTTAATGCCCCAGTGAAAGGGAAGGGGACACTACACTGTCAGTGGGCGCCGTCTTTCGGATGAGACGTTAAACCGAGGTCCTGACTCTCTGTGGTCATTAAAAATCCCACGGCACTTCTCGTAAAGAGTAGAGGTGTAACCCTGGTGTCCTGGCTAGATTCCCTCTCTGCCCTTACAATCATGGCCTTCCAATCATCCTTTTTCCACCGAATTGGCTTTATCACGGTCTCTTTACTCCACCAATAGCTGGTGTGTGGGGAGCGTACTGGCGCCGTTGTCCTGTGGCTGCTGTCGCATCATCCAAGTGGATGCTGCACACTGGTGGTGCTGTGGAGAGACCCCCCTCATGATTGTGAAGCGCTTTGGGTGTATGGCCATACACAATAAATGCGCTATATAAATACACATTACATTATCTATTTATTTATTTAAGCAAGTGTGTAAATAAATATATTCATTGTTTTTATATTAATTTCAGTAATATTATTGAATAAGGTGTAAATGTTTAGATAAATTATGTACAATATAGCTTGTAAAGTAATATTTTCTGCCTATCAGTGGGTGGATTACACTGACCGGCCACTTTATTAGGTACACCTGTCCAACTGCTCATTAACGCACATTTCTAATCAGCCAATCACATGGCAGCAACTCAATGCATTTTATGTCATAAAGCGTGAATCATCTCAGACTAATTTCTTGAATATGACAATGAGTTCACTGTTCTCAAATGGCCTCCACAGTCACCAGACCTCAATTCAATAGAGCACTTTTAGGATGTGTTGAAACAAGAGATTCGCATCATGGATGTCCAGCTGACAAATCTGCAGCAACTGCGTGATGCTATCATGTCAATATGGACCAAAATCTCTGAGGAATATTTCCAGTACCTTGTTGAATCTGTGCCACAAAGGATTAAGGTGGTTCTGAAGGCAAAAGGGGGTCGTCCAACCCGGTACTAGTAAGGTGTACCTAATAAAGTGGCCGGTGAGTGTCTATGAAAGAAATGCTGTAGCGTTGTTTACCAAAAAAGTGATTCTAATTGTATTTTCATTGTGTTTTTATTGTTAGGTTTTTAGCTTCTAATCATTCTGCAAAAAATTTCAGATTTTTGTAAGGATATAGAAAAAAAAGGACTGCAGATTCTGTCTGGTCCTGGTGATCACTTATGAAAAAGGAGGAGGATCTGATTGAAGGTGAAAGGTTACCGGAGGTTGAGTTCGTTGTTGCGCTCGATAGCAGCATGATGGTCGTCCACTTCAGAAGCCAGCTCAGATTTCAGTTTCTCTGCTGTGTCCAGATCAAAGCGAATTCTCTCCTTCTCACGTCTTTCCAGGTCAACACACTCACTGTCACGCAAAGAATAATCAGATTAGAAGCAAACTGTAGCGCTGAGGTTTTTAAAATGACCAAGAATGAAACTGAAGAATGACTGCTGTAGAAACTATGAAGACAATTCAAAAAGCAAGTCTGAATGAGCAGGAGTGATACCAAGTGTGAGCAAAATTTGAAGTGAGTCTGTATATTGAACTAGATTTTATGCATTCATTTTTTTTTCAACTTAGCCTTTATTAATCAGAGGTCGCCACAGCGGAAGGAACCACCAACTTATCCAGCATATGTTTTATGCAGCGGATGTCCTTCCAGCTGCAACCCATCACTAGGAAACATCCATACACACTCATTCACACTTATACACTACGGCCAATTTAGTTTATTTAATTTACCTATAGCGCATGCCTTTGGATTGTGGGGGAAACCAGAGCACCTGGGAGGAGAGAACATGCAAACTCCACACAGAAATGCCAACTGACCCAGCCGAGGCTCGAACCAGCGACCTTCTTGCAGTGAAGCTTGAATATGCTATTGCTAGTTAGAATAACACACCGAGGTGAACTGGACTGGAATGAGTCTGAACAATTGAAGTGATCCAAAAATAAGAATGATATACAGTATGAACAATACACTGCAGTAACTTAGAAGCGATACAGAAAAAAAAGCTGTTGGGAACGGAGATGGGTCAAAATGAGTAAGCAGCTAATGTGATCTGAAGTTTTTAATACTGATCTAGAAGTGTGGCTATTAATGTTTTTTGACCACATGTAGACAAAAAAAAAAAAAAGATTGGTATTTCTGACAAAGCTGCTTGTTCTCCTTTTTTATTTACAGAAACTAAGAGAGGTGGTGTTCATATTAACATCACGCTTATATTATACATAATTATAATTATATTTATATAAATATAATCAGGGCATGACGTTAACTTTTTTGATCACCAGCCACTGTGGCTAGTAGTTTTCCACCATTACTAGCCACAATTTTGTTGTTGGGAAAGTATATTTTATATGCATAAATTTGACATTGGCATGGGTTGTGGCATGCTAAAATTACTTTATTTAGATTTTGTGTTTTTTCCACTTGCCTCATTCATTTAACTGTTTTTTTATTTATGTGCTAGCTCAATGAGTATAAGCAAATGGGTTGTGCTTTCATAGAAAAGTGTCGCATTGCAATTAGTTTTCTTTCACAGGACTTTTCAGGGCTCAACACAATAAGGATTTAGCTTTTTTTTCTCTGGCCACATTAAACTAATCATTTCCTTGCCAAAAATTTTAAATAGTGTCAAAACAAGCAAAATACCATGTACACTTTTTATTCAACAAAACAGCTGACAATTAAAAATATATATATTCTCACACATCTAAAACTATGCACAGTGGTCCGTTCTGGCTCCCAGATCCCAGATCACCAGTTAACATATTAAAGCAATATTATTGTAAAGGATGATTATTAAACTATATTAACAAAAATAACAGCAAGCAAAAGAAAGCAAGTACATTCCGTGCATGATAATGAAAGGATGATGCTGCACACGGTTAATGTTAGGCCAATTAATAATCAGTTCAAAGAATGATTAAAGCGAAAGCGACAACAACCAGCTGCTGCTTAAAAAAAAAAAAAAAAAAAAAAAAAAAGAGCCCTTGAAGCACTGTGGGTGCACAAAGTGGGTTGCTTTAAGTGAGGAAACAAATCATCTGTGTGCACGACACTAAAGCCCACGTCAGAGAATGAGGAAAGCCTGGCAATTTAAAAATGAGTTTCAGCCAGCTTAAGTGGCTAGTGGGAGTGGCGGTCTAACCTGCCACAATCGAAATCTACTCACATTTGGCATGTGTTAATGTAAAGCCCTGAATATAACTATATTTATAATTATTAATTATAAATGCTAACAATTTACTTAAAGCCATACCTAAGAAAGCCAGTAATTACAGAAAAAAACATGTTTTTTTGTCAAATGTTATTTTCCATTAAATTGCAATTACAGGATTTTTATAGGCTTTATATGAGTAATAGAAGTTAACATTCAATTTATTTTTCTTGACTTTTAAAATACTATTCCAGGCTTAGAAATGGCACTTAATATTCCCTTATTGACTCCAAAGTTTTTCAAGACTTTGGAAACCCTGATTTTTATATAAAAATCTAGTCAACTAACAAATTGAAATAAACTAATATTAAACGCATTTGATGCACCTATACATTTGAAAATGTATGATATACAGACCTACATGTATATTATTTGTAATTCTTGTTTATAGTAAATAACCTGAATATTATGTTCATATCTACTGTATTTGCATATACCTGATTATTAACAGCAACCTGTATAGTGTATCTGTTTGCAAATCTCTGATTCGAGTTCATACGACTTATGTATTATGTTAATAGTACATCCATCTGTAAATATTACCCATAGTTTTCTATAACTGAACTTGTATCTATAACCTGCACTTGATGGTTAGACCTAGACTGCATTTTGTTACCTTGTACATGTACATATGGGACAAAAAAGCTTAATCTTATCTAATCCAATTTACACAGGGGTTTTCCTGGCCTGAAATGAGGTGGTGGCATCTCAATCATAATAATTTAGCTACTTGAAACAAACACATTTTCCATTATTCTTGTGATCTTGTAATTCCTGCGATTTTTTTTTTTGAAAAAAAAAAAAAAAGCATTAAATGCAATTTAATACATGACCAGTTCTTGAGCATTACTTGCGGTCTGTTGGTAGCTGTGACTGCCAACCTGAATTTGTCAAAAGGTGGAGTTGATGCAACATTTATTAGAGGTGGCTGCTGCGTAATTTTTACACAGGAAAAACTCTGATTTACATGTAGATTTCTAGAAAATTTACCGTGAATTAAAATAAAACGTGTTTTTTTTTTTTTTTTTTTTTTTTTTAAAGACATCTTGTGGCTTTCCTGAAACTGGGAACCACTGATAAGGCAGAGTAAATGTGAACAACAACCTGAGGTGATTTAATGTGATGCAGAGAGTTCTGAGTAGAGTTTGATGAAATTAATTATTCAGATAATAATAAAGTTATTATTATGAATCTGAACAGATCTAGAAAGACACATGGACTCACAGGAGATGTCGGATTTCTGCCTTGAAGCTCACTAGTGCCGCCTGGTGGATTGAATTCTTAGTGCTCAGCAGCTCGTTCTCTAGAGCAACGGTGAGCTCCGACAGATTCACTTTACCTTCCAGATTAAAATCCAGAGCCTACACACAAAAAAAAAAAACATGCGTAAAAGCTTATTACAAATATCCTGTAATAACCAGCCATATAGACATCCAAAATACCAGTGTGCTTTACCTGCAGGATCTCTGAGCTGTTGTCTACTCCCTCCTCCAGCCACCTGTAAAGCAGAGTTTCCACAGGAGCGTGTCCCGATCCATCATCCAAATCTGAAAACACCTGTAGAGCGATTGTACTGCTTAAAGCGCATGAGATCCTACGGCCCGACTCATCGAACTTGAAGATGACGAAAAAGAAAAGAGATTAAAGTATTATATTTGGGCAGGTATCATTTGCACAACTTATTTTAGCAAAGTACCTGAGTGGAGTGGATTCTCTTTAATTGTCTGTAGGGTGTAGATGCTGATGGTGTGGGTGGTTTGCTGTGGTTTATTACGCATGAGATAAACTCCTGCACATCCATTAGGCTTTCGTCAGCACACTGTAGTACATCCTCACCCACCTTGGAGGATTCAAACACACACAAAAGAACCTCCTGTTAATATGGTACACAACCACTATAGACAAGATTCCCTAATGGCTAACATGTTTAAAAGGAACAATAATACTCCAAAATAAAAATAATAAAACAGGACATTTTTTAAAAACACATTTCTCCTTTTGTGGTCTGGAAAACAAAAGCAAAAGCTTACAACATTAGAACTACACTTTGTAGAATAAGTAGACTTTCAATGGCAAAGTCTAAAAGGTACTAAAAACATACTCAAAACTGCCCATGTGTCTTCAATGGTTCATTTGTAATGTTATAAAGCTATGAAAATACTTTTGAGTGCCCAAAACAGAAAAATAACTTTATTCAATAGTTTCTCCTCTACACTGTCAGGTTAGGGCATATGATTACGACTGAACCATTGAAGACACGTGAGCTGTTTTGAAAATGTTTTAGACAAAGTCTAAGATGAATGAAGGTTTCAGTGGACTGAAGCAACAACATGAGGGTGAGTAATTTAAAGCAGAATTTTCATTTGTGGGTGAACTAACCCTTTAGGTCACTTTTATCACTCCATGAACAATACTGTCAACAGTCACAAAAACAATTTCACTATGTTTTTACTACTGATACAATTTTTTTTGTTAAAATGTTTTTAAATAAATAAATACATAATTAAATAAGTAAATAAATATTAAATAAAACAAAATGTAATTATTTATCAAGTAAATCAATAATAAAATAAAATTTAAGTAAATAATTAAGTTAATTAAATAATTATTTAAGTAAATGATTAAATAAATAATTAAGTAAATACATAATTTAAATAAATACATCTAATAGATGTCTAAACATAGTGGTCTTGGTTAAAAACACAGCTATAATTGGGTTGTCAGTGATCTAATACATACCTAAGAATATCCCAAAATAAGAATAGTTATGATATACAGTACATGCGTAAGAATTAATGACTACACATGTAAAAGTCTGTCTAATCTGTCTAATGGATCACTAGTCTTTTTTTAACTAGTCACCCTATTCTTAGACAAGTATTAGATTTTCACTGACAGCCCAAATTTGCTTTAGCCAAAAGGTCTAAATGTTCAGACGTCTATTAGATGCCCATTTAAAAAAAAGTGGCCTTTAAAATACATCTACTGTATTTGAAATCTACACATGCAAATAGATAAAGATAAATTAAATAAATATTTAAGTGTATTTTAAATCGTTTTTACCTACAAGGGGGGTGTCCAAATTTAATCCTGGAGGGCCAGTGTCCTGCATAGTTTAGTTCCAACCCCAATCAGACACACCTGAGCCATCTAATTAAGCTCTTAATACTAGGCTTTCTAGAAACATCCTGACAGGTGTATTGAGGCAAGTTGAAGCTAAGCTATGCAGGACACTGGCCCTCCAGGACCGAGTTTGGACACCCCTGACCTACAGTGTCTCAGGTTGTAATAATGTAAATACCTCAATGCCAATGTGTTGGCAGAGCGAGTGCAGCTGTGAGAGTGTGGCCATGCCATTCACTGGCAGAGAGAGCTGAAGGCAGGCGTTCTGCAGACGCTCCTCCAGGTCACAGAGCGCCACTGCATTGCCCCGTGGTGTTGTGGGTTCATCAGGGTTCCAGAGGTGCAGCTGACCTGAACACACGCACACACAGACACACAAATGCTCAGACACACCAGCGTAAACTCTAGCATAAGAGAAGAGTTTGTATTATCTGAAGCATGTACTCACCCTCTGCTTCAAACTCCTCAGAAATGCTCATGTCAGCATTCCAGCGCTGTAATCACAGTAAAAAATAAAATGCAAAGATGAACATTTGATGATTTTAATTCCAGAAGGGGGCAAAACTGAGCATTGAGACAGCAGATATCAACAGAGGTGAACTTGAGCTGTAGTGGATTAATGGTATGAGCCGAGAACACACTTAATAAAGGGTGTTAATGAGTAAATTATGCAATTGGCCTGTAGTTTATTTTTTATTTAATGCCTTAGGTAATTGCCCAAGTAATGCATGAAACATCTTCTATACAGGTTGGAATTTCATTTATCTTCATCAACAATCATTTATCGACTTTTATTATTGTCATATCTGCTTCATTGGCTTACTTCATAGCAAAAACCATTCAGAAAACAATACATACAAATACAAAACTAAATAATTATGCGTGTACATTTATAAATTCATATCTTTATTAAGCACACCCAATTGCTCAAAAGTGACAACATACATTATATATATATATTTTTTAAATACATGTTCTTCTTTGTAACTTTATATCTAAAAAAACTGAAAAGCTCTTGACATAAATATTATGAAGCATAACTATTATCATCACACTGGAATTCTATTGGAAAAATATAACATTGCAATTTTGTTTATTCTGCGATATAGATTGTGATATGAATACAATTTTACTTAGATGTGTTGAATAACTATTTCAAAGGAATTAAACATTTTAGATTGATTGGGATGATTCTGTATGGGAATGGATAAAATATAATAAACAACCTACAACCATAGATAAATTCAATAAAGATAATAAAAAATATATATATTTAATAAAGCGGTTTAGCTGATAATAATTTAAAGAAGGCATGAAGTTGTTTAATCTTCTTACCCATGTTGCCCGTAAAAGTATATTTCTTAAATGGATATCTGATAAACCACCGACAGTATCAGAATGGCATAAGTAATATTTGATCTTGGCCCCGTTTCAGAAAGGAGGTTAAGTGAAAACTCAGAGCATGTTAAACCTGAAATAAGAGAAACTCTGGGTTTTCCGGTTTCAAAATGGCAGGTTTGTCAAACTCGAGAAAGTGGGTTAAGTCAAGCCTGTTTCTGAAAGAGAGGTACCTTTACTCAGAGTCAGTTACCGTGGTAACTTACTCTGTGAACCTAACCTGGTCAGGAGAAGGTTTTATTCTCTAAACTCTGAGTTTCTGTCAGTCTCTTCCCCTTTTTTTTAAAGATGAAGAGGTATTTCTCGCCTTAAGCCTAGTCATGCCTTGCCTACATTTCAGTCACACAAAGAACAAAGTTACGATTAGATTCAATACCATGGTAATAAGTTTTACCTTTGATATTACTGCAAAAATGAATAATTAACTTAAATTCACTGACCTTCGACAGGGACATGTACTGTAACTTGATTTATGGGATTATTACTCGTTCTAGAAACTATTTTTAGCACTGCTTACATTCTAAATGTCATATCAACCTCTACCACCTGATCAATAAAAAAGGCAGACACACAAATGCACTTTTAAATCTTTTATATACTAATTTTATCTCAAGAACATTAAGTTAAGGTTATATGCATTTTGTTTTGTCAACTACGCAGTAGCCTATTTGATCTAATTTAAAGCAATTACATCTGAAACAACTTGAAAAGATGGGAAATTGGACATAATTTTGAAGTGAAAAGTCTGTTTGGAAATGAAAAACTCTGAGTTGACTTACAGAGAGATTAAAAATTCTGAGTTCAAGTTTAAACTTGGTTGGTTGGTTGAACCTCCATACTGAAACAGGCCCCTTATGTCATTGGAATATATCGGTCAAGGGGAAAATTTGATACTTTTTATCAGATCTGGACTCTTTTCTTGAGTATGTGGATCCCAGGATCTTAGGTACTTTTTTTTGCAAAAACTTAGATCACCATAAACCTTGGTTAATTTAAGTATTCTTCTATCATTACTATTATTACTTTGTGTATTTTTAGTTCTTCTTTTTAATCTTTATTATATGTGCTGTGATGATGCTGTGATGTTGAGAAATGTGTTGGTTGTAATCTGTGGTTATTGTTTTGTTGTTTTGTTTTGTTAAAATAAATGGTAAAAAATAAATGAATAAAATAAAATAAAAGAGGTTTATTGTTTTCTGAGGAGTCAAAGTGTATGCAGGTATACAATAAATGAATAATCAAATGTAAAATAATACTGCATCTTAGAAAAAATAAATAAAAAAAATCTGTAAAATCAATCAGTCAATTTGTCAAATGTACAAACAGTAAAAAAAAATTGCAATGCTTTTAAAACACTCACACAGTCACAGTCCTCAAAAAACACATGTGATATAATAAATTATAATCCAGACTTAACATTGCAGATACTGCACTTACAATGTGACTATTGCAAATGATCACATTGCAATATAGATGCTGAAACAATACATTGCGCCGCCCTAATCTCTATGTATACAAAAAAAAAATCATTGGCAACTTGTATATAATAAATAACTAAATAAATATATATAAAATAATAACCTTAGTTAAAAAAAACAGTGATAAAACAAACATTAAATAGATAAATGATGACAGCATTTTGGGTAATATTTTTGGGTAAACCATCCCTTTAATATACTAAACCTACTTGCTTGAATGCAAAACTAGCCACAGGTTGTGAGAATCTAAGAAAAGCCACTCAATCAGGTCCTTCCCTATTGTTTGTCCAAGATCATTGTGAGCGCGTGTTCAAATAGGGAATTTCTGGGGGTGCAGGGAGCAGATGGAGAATATGTGCAGTGGAATTCAATGGCTGGGAAGGGGTCATTGTTCGTCAACAGAGATCCTCCCCCCTCCAAACACACATCTGCTGCTGCAGGACCAGAGGATTGTTCAGCCATCGGCCCGTCAGACAGAGCTCCGCGCAGCCATGTGTGTTAATGTGCACCTGCTGGAGAGTGTGACCAAAGTCACACAAACAAAAGCTCACAAAAACTCAGGCCTGATTGAATTTGATAAAAATCTTTTCGTCGCAGGACGTCATTGCCTGATAGTTTGTGCGCTTTAAAGCCAGGCATGTGTCTTCAGAGAGAAGCTGAAGTCTCATTAACTTAGTGACATGCTGAACTGCTGTCAGAGCAGAGGCCAAAACACACACGAACAGACTGAGGCTATGTTTACACTAGTGTGTTTTCATTTTAATATGCATAACATTTGCTGCAGTTGCCAAAGATCCATAATAATACAGAGTTTTTGACCACTGAAAACTAAGACCTCTGAAAACACTTCAAAAAAATTTTTGAATGGTGTTTGGGCGTCACGGTGGCACAATGGATAGCACGATCGCCTCACAGCAAGAAGGTTGCTAGTTCGAGCCCCGGCTGGGTCAGTTGGCAATCCTGTGTGGAGTTTGCATGTTCTCTTCGTGTTCACGTGGGTTTCCTCCGGGTGCTCTGGTTTTCCCCACAGTCCAAAGACATGTGCTATAGGTGAATTGAATAAACTAAATTGGCCGTGGTGTATGAATACAAGAGTGTATGGGTGTTTCCCAGTGATGGGTTGCGGCAGGAAGGGCAGTTGCTGCGTAAAACATATGCTGGGTAAGTTGGCGGTTCATTCCGCTGTGGTGACCCCTGATTAATAAAGGGACTAAGCCGAAAATAAAATAAATGAATGAATGGTGTTTCAGTGTAAACGAAGCAAAACAAAGACTTCTGAAAAGTTCAATTTTTATGGTGTTATTTACACAAAATGCCACTATAGCTTAATTTGTGAAAATTTAAGTATTTGTGGTCAACTAAAATATGTCTTTTTATCCTTTAAAGCAGGGGTGCCCAAACTTTGTCTTATGACGGGCCCAAAAACAAACTTGATTGAGGGCTATGGCTCGAAGGTACATTCAAAAACTTCATTAAAGTTTCCATGATTAATTTCCTAATATTTAAAAATAAGTACAAAACTTTGCTTTAAATTATATTAACTAATGCAGTATTTAAAAAAATTTATAATGCATTTTCTTTACAGTAAAAACATGAACAATCCCATTAATAACACAATGGAGTTCAATGCTGAATGCACTAAGCTGTACCTGTCTTTGCCTTGATTTGTTCGCCGTTTTCTTGTGCATTGCCCACTATCCTTCGAGTGACAGTATTTTACATTTTAAAAAATCTGATTCCTTTACAAAACAAAAATTACAAACACAAAATGTTAAGTTAAATTCAAAATGACGTTCTCTGTGAAAGATAATCGCCCATTCTCCCCCTCTTCTTAAAAGGGATGGTGGGCCAAATCAAAGGTTAGCATGGGCCAACTTTGGCCCGTGGGCCCTAGTTTAGGCATCTCTGCTTTAAAGAAAATCAATTACAATATATTGTTGATAATGAATAATATTATAATTCACGTTTTATTTAATTGCTTTGTACTATAAATATATAGTTACTTATATTTTCTTCTTAATGCAATTTATTACAAATAATAATGAATACAATTATAATTTGCGCTTCATTTAAAGAGGACCTTTTATGCAAAAATCACTTTTAGGGGTTTAATCACAGTTGTGTGGCAATAGTGTGTGAATGTAACCAGCCTCTAAAAAGGTACAAATTAATTAATTCTAATCTTTATAATCACACTTTATATTATCAATCTGCAGAAACACTTTGAGTGACATTCTCCCTTTGTACGTGTCATCAAAGGGGGAAAGCCCCACATATTAGTGATGATCTCTCCCTCATTAGCATAGACAGCCCTGTAGTCTCAATAAACTTCCTTCTTGAGACAATTCTTTTGACATTTTTTCGTTTTTTCACAGAGTGCATTGTGTTTTTGAATTTGCCACTATGCTGATGCACAGGCGTTTATAGCTCCGCCATCTTTTGTAAAGAGCACAACCTCATTTGAAGTTAAAGCGACAGTCACCAAAATGGCACAATTTGGAAAAAAAAAGTCTATAAGGGCCAGTTTTAAAGTGTTATAACTAAATATGTGTGTGTTATTTTGAGCTGAAACTTTACATACACACTCTAGGGACATCAAAAACTTATTTTACATCTTGTAAAAAGGAACATAATAGGTCAAATTTGTTATTCATTCATTTTTTTTTGGCTTAGTCCTATTATTAATCTGGGGTCGCCACAGCGGAATGAACCGCCAACTTATCCAGCATACGTTTTACACAGCGGATGCAATTCTAGCTGCAACCCATCACTGGGAAACACCCATACACTCATTCACACACATACACTACGGACAATTTAGCTTACCCAATTCACCTATAGTGCATGTCTTTGGATTGTGGGGGAAACCGGATCACCCGGAGGAAACCCACGCGAACACAAGTAGAACATGCAAACTCCCCACAGAAATGCCAACTGGCTCAGCCGAGGCTCAAACCAGCGACCTTCTTGCTGTGAGGCGACAGCCCTACCCACTGCACCACCAAAATTTGCTATATATGCTACAATTTTGTACTATAATTTTATAGCTACTTTTAGATTATCATGCAGTCATACAGTGCATATGTGGACGTAAGATGATTGTTTTAATCTCAAAAGGTTGTGTTAAAATCAATTTGCACAAGTGTGAATATAGCCAGAGCATTTCTGCTCGTTAGCAGCTGAAATAATCTGGATTGTTTCTGAAGAAGAGTCTCAACTGTAACCTTCAGCATTATCTGTGTGTTCAGATACAAGTGACTCTGAATGAGAAGAATGCGGCACAGCCTTCATCACTGTTTTTCATGCATTTTTTTACCTCTCGCTTCCGGGGTACAGTCCTGTCATCGCTCTCTTGAGCATCTTCATTCTTCTCCTCCTCCTCATCTTCAGCCTGTGTGTTTGAATCAGTATGTGTGTGAATGAACTCTGGAGCAGAGCGCCGGCCATAACGTTTACTGCCCTTTACAAAGCGTGGCTGGACTTCAGGAGAATCTACAAGAGAGACAAATGGCTTTTATTTATTATTTATACAAAAAAAGATGCATTTGCTCACAGTAAAATCTTAAATGGCTAAATTTTGCAAAAAAAGCTTTCAATGATAGTTTAAATTTCCTTTTAACAGATAAAGTCATTTATAGAAAACAGTTACTGTGAACAAGCGAACAAATTCAGTGGCATCTTTAGCATCTATTTTATAACATAGGGGGAGGGGCGTGTCAAATTTTAGAAAGCATTTAATTGGACAGAATATCTCAAGTGCACTGTAATGTCATCAACCTTGTTGGTCGATACTGGTGTTAGCGAGAGATTAAGCGTTGAATGCATAAATCTCCAGCATGCAAATTTTGTCATTGTTATAGAGCACTTACAGATAACTTTTAAGCAATAGTTTGCCCAAAAATGAAAATTTACTCACCCTCAAATGGTTTCAAACCTTTATGAGTTCTTCCTTCTGTTGAACACAAACATATACATACATACTTTGAAGTATTTTTGGTAACCGGTAGCCATTGATTCGTATTAGGAAAAAAATACCATGTAAGTCAATTGTTACAGGTTTCCAACATACTTCAAAATATCTTGTGTTCAACAGATATGAGCAAGGTTGGAAACAACTGGAGGTTCAGTAAATGATGACAGAATTTTCAATTGATCCCTTTAAGTCTAACAAAATCATAATAAAAGCCAAAAGACTTACTAAACTTCTTAGTTTAGACATGAATGAGAACTCTGATTATGTGGATTGTTAAGCTGAGGTGGTCTATTACATTTCTAAAAAAAAAAAAAAAAAAAAAAAAAATCACTTTTACAGTTTTGTCATAACTTGAGACTGACGAATGACCATGTGGTATATCTAGAGATTCAAATATCAAAATGTCAAGGCCACTCGGCAACCACACACACTTCATAGAAGCAGCATATCAATGCCCATGATAGCATCATGAACTGAGAGATATATTAGAGAAGTCATAATTAGAGAAGAGCCTTTTTTTAAGATAGTCTCTTCATTTACTCTCTCTGTTCTTGGAGTAATCCCTCCTTAATCCAGATTTACCCTCACCTCCTCCCTGAGTTCCGCTGACTGCCTTTTAATACTTTCTCAGTTACATCAGGATTTCTAAATGCGGTTTGATCATGACCTGCAGTAAAAACACCCTCCTGTGTCTCCATTTACAGTCAATTACAGTAAATGGACAAAGCGCATATTATAACATGACGGCAAATAGTATAATAGTTACAAGTCTGCAACATAAACAGGGCAAAATACTAAAACAGACTATATTAAATATTCATTTTATCATGTTGCACAATGATTGTTTAGTAATTGTGTTGTTTTAGTAGTCAACATCAATACCTAGATACATCTAGTGACTAAGAAATATATAGCCTAGTAAATATATTAATAATCCTATTTTTATGAAAGTAAAAGCAAACCACTTATTTGACATAATAATGGGTGGTACAAAATGCTTGGCAATCAGTAATGCAATTGCATCAATATATAAACCTGCAAAGTTTCAGTTTCTAACCAGATACTATTATTATGCTACATAGATATTATCTTTACCTGGTTGTTCAAGACACTCCTCTTCATCATTTGTGTTTGTGCTTGATAAAACAAGGATCAGTGCATCCTTAAACTGTTCAAAATCAACCTGCAAAATCAAAAAAACGTAGCAATAAAATCACTTTTTTCTATGTTTTAATCTTTCAAGACCATGCAAATTTTGTATGTATGTAAATATATATATATTTATTTATTTATTTATTTATTTATTTATATACACACACACTTTTGCTTGGGTTTTACACAAATGTTAATGTGTTTTATGTCTTTCAGTTGTTAATATCTTTAAACAATAAATTTGACCAAAACCGGTTTGGTTAACCATTAACCAAAAACAAACCCTCTATCACATTCATATAAAAACTCAATAACATAAAAAATAAATAAAATAAAAGGCATCTAAACAGAGCAGTATATTCAGCCTTACTGTATATTATTATATATTATACTACAATAAAATGTGAATGAAATATAAAGGAAAATGACACAAACTATATATTATATTTATATTAATGAAATGCAAATTAAAATAAAACACTTAATTAAAATAAATGTAAAAAATAGCAATTTAAAAATAATGATAATTCCTTATTTAAAAAGTCTCACCCGAGCAGTGATGTGGTCATCCAGCAGTGTGTGTAAGAGTGCGTCGAGTGTGTTTTCCTCCAGCTGAAGAGCCTGACAGAGATCACTCAGTTCTTCAGGACTCAAAGAGCCCACACCGCTGCCATCGAAACTCTCAAACACCTCTTTCAGTCGTTCCTCATACTGGTCCCTCGCTCCATCCATCAGCCTTTCCTACATACACACACAAACAAACACCATTACATCCATTCAAATTTGTCTAATAAAGGCAGACAGTTGACCTTCACACTCACAATAACTCCAATGACCTGCTGTCCAAAACACAAGGATGCAGAAACATCCATCAGAAAGCAGAAAAACCCAATAATGGACAATGAAGAGCAACGACGAGCTCAAGCACAAGTTCTGAACACACACACACACACAGAGTCGCAGGTCACTTCTACAAGAGAGGTTGTATTGGCTGTTAGCCATTAAAAGACTACAGCTTTCATAACAGTAACACTTTTAGAAACCTCATGACATTTAATTAACCATTGATATGGTCTATTCAGTCCTTCTGTCAGATAAAAACTTAAACTTTCAGCATCTCTGAGATTTTCATTATGTATTAAGTATTAGTATTCTGAATAAAAAATGCTTTTTTTTTTGGTGCAAGCACACAAAATTGGAAAACTAGCAGTAGTCAGATTTACATTAACTACTAATATTACAATAGATTTTATCTAACCAGAGCATTAAAAAACACTTTTAAAAGATTTAGGTTTTATGTATTCACGCACATATCGCTTTAACTGCCTACTCTACCAAATGGTTGACCATATTTTGACTATTTTAAAGAATGACTGTTTTAAATAATGGTTTACACTACACAGCATTGTTGGTTTACTAAAAAATAAATAAATAAAACATAAAAACAAACAAACATCTTGTTGCCACTACTACACGATTTTGGTTTTATTGCAAAAAAAACAAAACAAGAAAACATGTTAAATAAGAATCTGAAATATTTTATGGCATACTTCAAAAAATAAAGGTGATTTAGTATTCAAAAATGTCTTCACTTCATATTTCAGATTTTTCAGCTTATGTTCTTATTCTGGTACTTTTACCATAAACCGACATATCAACCAGTTTGAGGCTGATATTTTAGAAATTAAGGCATGTGTTGGAAAAAAATGCATTGAGCGTGTTAACTAGCAACATTAGGAGTTAAGAAATGCAATCCAAAAATCTTTGTCTTACATAAATAGCTAAAATTGAAATGAATTTTTCTAACTTGTATATACTGCTCGAAATATAAAGAGAACACTTGGAGTTACTTAGAGTAACCTTGTGTTGTTTAAGGGTTCCCTTTGTTTTGTCTATATATACACACAAGATTACATTTACACAAACACATCTAAAAAAAAATATTTGATTACTTTAGAAGCTTTAGATTTGAGATATTTATAGTTTATAAACAGTATTTATTAAATATTACATATATTTATATTAAATAAATAGGCAAAATGATGACGCTGTGGCACAGTGGGTAGCGCTACCGCATCACAGCAAGAAGGTCGCTGGTTTGAGGCTCGGCTGGGTCAGTTGGCATTTCTGTGTAAAGTTTGCATGTTCTCAACGTGTTGGCGTGGGTTTCCTCCGGGTGCTCCGGTTTCCCCCACAGTCAAAAGACATGCGCTATAAGTGAATTGGGTAAGCTAAATTGTCCGTAGAGTATGTGTGTGAATGAGAGTGTATGGGTGTTTGCCAGTGATGGGTTGCAGCTGAAAGGGCATCATATGCTGGATAAGTTGGCAGTTCATTCTGCTGTGGTGAGCCCTGATTAATAAAAGGGACTAAGCCGAGAAGAAAATAAATGAATGAAATAGGCAAAACTTAAATCTGCTTAAATACTGTATCTAATGTTATTTTTCACTGTAATTATTAAGCAAAAATTATATAATTATAAAAAAATCATAAAAATGTAAAAAACTATACATATATACACATACAGTGCAATAGCTGCAAATAGAGCTTATCTATACACACACACACGTTACTTTTTTGTATTTTTGCAACACATTTGAACGGTCTTATTAATCTATCAGTTATCAGCCATTTAATTGATTTCCTAGTGTTTCTTAGTAATCCCCACTTCGGCATGGGACGATAACTGTTTTCAAGGTATACCGCGGTTTGGAAAAGTCAAGGTTTTCATACCGCCAAAATTTTCTCTAATACCGTTCCTAAGGTATGTGTAAGATTTTTTTTATTTACATTTTTTTTAGCAACAGTATCTCCAGCAGAAAAGATTTCCAAAGATGCCATTTTAAATTGTAAATAAGTCTGTGTTTTTGAAACTAATGAAGACAGCAGACGTCAATGATTCATTTTCATTATTTAGCCTGGCACGTTTACTGCTCCAAAATATAATAAATGTTTCTCAAAATAAAATATATTGTGTTCAAAGGGGAAAAACTTTTAGTTTTTTTACGCAGACATTTAAAAATAATATATTTTAGAGCAGTAATCACAATACCATGCTATTTTTATCCAAGGTTATCATACCGTCAGAATCTTATACCCATGCCTATCCCCACTACCTGCCAATCTACACATAACCCTGCCAACATACTGTACAGACAAACTACACCTCTACATTGTCTTTTTTTTCTCTTTTTTTGATCAAGTCTGACTGAAAGCAAACTGGCTGGAAGCAGCAACATCTAGTCAAAGCAATCCAGTCTTCGTCTCATTACCCATTACTTTTAAGACTTTTAAAATAAATGATTATTATTTTTCATGATTTGATTCACACCCGCAGCTACTGAACATAAGTTCATATTAAGAATCAAAAGTGAACATTTAAGCTTGGGGCACATTCAGATCTCTGCACTATTTCTGACACACAGTCCATCCGCTCAGGAAGAGAAGAGATCTGTGGGCTAAAAGCAGAGCAACAAACAAATGACAAGGCCAACGTCAGGAGGACACACAGGTTATAATGAATACACGATCAAACACACACACGGAGCCGCAGGTGTCTTTTCTCCCAAGGTGCCCTCTCACCTCTAAAAGACTCACAAACATATAATAGAGTGCCTTCATTAAGGATTATTCTTTTGGTGGACGGTGCTAACACACACACACACACACACACACACACACACACACACACACACACATTAAAATGGGGAGGGGTTTGGTCCATCTGCTCCTTGTCAATGACAACATCAGCGGCCCCTTACAAGGACGTCTGAGTGGCCAGGTGTTTCTCTATTCATGGAGAATGGATTCAGAGTCATTCACACTGATGGACAAGGTAATATGTGGAGCTGATTATTATTTTTGACTTCGATCTAACCATATAAAGGGTAGTACATCAACAATACCAATCTTTTTCTAATTTTTATTAACATATCAATATTTAATAATCCAAAAACTGCTGTACAGAAGGTAATCACGTGTTTTACTTGGTCTTTTCTATTCTTTTGTTGTTGATATTCATTTGATAGAAGTATCAAATGCGGTATTGAGATTAATAACAAAACTCCTCTTTTTGATATTTTGTTTTAGTAGAACACACAAAAAACTATTTTGTGGATTTTTGTCATCTGTAAACTTTTTTTTATATTAACATGCAAATAATGCAGAAGTTCAGAATACAGTGAATGCCCAGCTGAAATTACAATCACTGTTTTAAATACTTTTTACAACAGCAGCTACGCTAATTATTCTCTTTATTCTCTATTTCCACCTGGGGGCACTCAGACAATGCAGCGCCACTGATGCGATCCAAGACCAGCGACGAGATGATCCCGAGGTTTTCACAATCCTGGACCAGGCCGCATCCTGAGCAGCAGCTGTGGTGGTCATGTAGGAGTGGAGTGCATGAGACTGATTTCTGTGACGCTCTAAGGACAGACGAGTCTTCTGTGAGGTCCAGCATTCTCCAGCTTCCGGTGCCTAGACTGCAGCTCTGCACAAGACGTTTGGCCATAGGAGAAATGGTCGTGCCCAACTGAGCCTGGTTTCTCTCGAGGTTTTTTTTAATTCTTCACTTTCGCCAATTCAATTGGTGACGTTTTTTCCTCGCCGCTGTTGCCACTGGCTTGCATGGTTCAGGATCTGTAGAGCTGCGCATCGATGGAATTGCTCTTCAGTGTTTGGACTCTCAGTAGTGATTATTAATCTGAACTGAGCTAAACTGAACTGATCTGAAACTCTGAAAATCGAACTGACACCGTTTCAATTTACTATAATCTTGAATGTGAAACTGCTTGGACACAATCTACATTGTATAAGCGCTATACAAATAAAGGTGAATTGAATTAAATAAATATTGATATTAATAACTGGTGTCAAATCTGCTTTGAAGGCAACACAAACTGACATCATTTCTGATAGGAACATGTCCTATATAGGGCTACTAATTTATATATACATACATAATGTAATAAATGGAAATAGAATGTCCAGTTATGTGTCAAATAATGTTCCATTGTCATTCAATGCAATGAACATACTCACTCTGACCTGTACTAAATAAAACACTTATCATGGTCATACAAAGTAGGATTATATTTTAAAACAATTACCAACTTCTTGCTGACAAATGGGTAAAAGTTGGTTGTTTGAAGGCTAGTAGCATGTATATAGATAAAAAAGACGATTAATTCATATTTGAAGCTCCATTGTAATCTTTATCTTTCATTTTCTTTTAGCTTAGTCCCCCCAGCAGAATGAACCGCCAACTTATCCAGCATATGTTTTACACAGTGGATGCACTTCTAGCTGCAACCCAGTACTGGGAAATGTAATCTTTATGCATCCCCATATTATTCTTAGGAGTTTTAGTAGTTAAGTGTTATACATTTTTTTGCAACACTTCTGCAATTGCAACAATATTTCTGTAAGTCATAGAGAAATGCCTGACAGACTATATTTTTGCATAGCACATTGTTTTGATGCATGCAGATCTCGTTTTATTGCATTACAAATTGCTATATTTGCCCAGCTAACACTAAAAGCATCATTTACATTTCAGCCATTCAGTAAAACCCTTCAGAAATCACAGATTTCAGCATCATACAAGTGTCCAGCAGAGAGACACAGACACAAAGACCAACAATGACACACACACACACACACACACACACACACACACACACACACACACAGTCAGAGGCCCATTTAAATAAACAGATGGCTTGATTCAGACATTCATTCCGTCACTTTGGAGATTTATTCTCTTTCTACATAGTATTGCAAGACTTTTAAACAAATAAAGACATTATAAATCAAAACCACAACCTGTTGAAAACCAAACCAACTTCCCTCAGCAGCACAAAGCTGCAGTTCTGCAATCTCAGATGATCGAGGTCATCGGTCCATAACACTGACTCTTAGCAACATAAACACACACACACACAGCAACATTAAACACGCAAACCCTCAATTAAACACGCGAAATGCTCACTAATATCAAAGTCAATGCTTCACAACATAAACTAAAACTTCGTGTATATACAGTTTCTTCCATATTGTTTAGTGTTGAAAATAAAACATCTTTACATGGAAAAAAAGCAAAGTTCTGAACTTCCACATTGTCAGTCACGAATAAATCACGACACAAACTCAAACCATAAGCGGCACTCAAGAGTGTTAATGAAATAATGCATTAATCTATTATGAGTGTGACTTGTGTTGTGTGTGATAAAGTCAAAAGTTAAAATCATAACCTACCGGCGGTCACAGACGCGCGCGCTCGCTCTCCGTTATTCGGCTATAAGTCCATTAGTTTGATATGGAGCTCGTGCATAAACTCGACCGCGCTGTGTGCGTTTTTACCACAGCCGGAGCTAAAGCTGTGAATGTGCCTTTATGAGCTGAAGAGGACTGCTCGGGTCAGTCTGCTACATAGTCTGTTATAAATGGGCCGGTCAGGAAGATTTTGAAAGGCCCTGCAGGAGGAAGAGGAGGAGACGAGCAGAAACACCGCGCACAACAGCGCCTCTTGCAGGACAGTGGTGGAGCTACACACACCTGTTGAGCTACTCGAGCTGGTGGGGTCCCCCTTCTTTCTCATTGTTGAATTCAGTGCATAGCTATTGGCTAATTTGGAGTGCAGCATTACAATTTATACTGCAGCTTAAGAATAGGTTATAGAAATAGGAATATTAGAAGTAGGTCATTTATTTATGCTCATCAGTCCTAGATTCATTTGATCAAATGACAATAATAGTTTATATAGCACAATTCAAAACAACCCAAGTTGACCCACAACCCAAGTTGTGCTTCACAAAAACTAAAAACCACAAACAAGAGTAAGTCAGACAAAATAAAAAAAAATACAAAAGCCAGTAAAATATGAAATAAAATGGAGATCAAATGTGTAAATAGTTTTGTTTTTTAATCATTTATCCACAAAAGGCTTTAGCAATGCTGATATTGACAAAAATGTTGTTGCTTGAATTTGTTAAATATATTATATATTTTAAGCAATGTAGTTTATCGTTTATGGTCACTTCTAATCAATTTATTGTTGAACTGCAGAACAACTTTATTTTCAGTTATTGGCCCCAAACGTTTAATTGCTAGTATATACCCATTTTTACTTATTAGCCAGATGCATTAATGTTTTTGTTTTTTTTCAAACAGAACCCACTAATGTTTTTGTCCTCAATAATGTTTTCTATTATTAAGGGGCTAAAATGTTATTTTCTTATGATTTTTTTATGAGAAAAAGTTGTTGTTTTTTTACATTCAAAACTGTGTTGACTTGGTTTTACACATTTGGAGGGCTAATTTCTTCAACAATCAACTACACACAGATATTGGTGAAAAAAAAAAGATTAAGATGACTTAAAATTTCTTTCAAATAAACCAAAATTGAAACCAAAAGTGAAATTGTATTTTATGTTTTATTCTATGAAGGTCTGATAACATTTCTTATTTCACAACATTGTCTGACACTATATAAATAAATTCAAACATTAGGACTTGTTTTAAACATTTGAAGACCATACATATTTATTTGAGCTTTTCGCAGGACAACCCACTCATTTAGAAAGTACTGCATGAACATTTGAAACTAATTGATATTGAGATTTAATGCATTTTGTATTATAATAACTACTCTAAGAGGTGTTCTGATGATCTTGTGTTCAGGTCTTGCGCAGGGATCGAGCGGTTTCCTCCAGAGCTTCACGAGGTTCACCTGGTGGGGGAATCTTCAGGTCGGTGGGCTCCACCCCCCAGATCTCAGTAGCGTACTCTGTAATGGTGCGGTCGCTGGAGAACTTTCCAGATGCAGCAATGTTCTTAATCACCACCCGAGTCCACTCTCTCTGATCCTGTCCAACAGACAAACGCCGCTGCAATTGATTCATCACTGAATAATTTGGTTTAAGAGACTCTACAGAAATGTTGATTTATCTAATGAAATGTGAAATCCTTATGAATGAGGAATTTAATCATTTAACATTTAATTATCAGAGTTTTGGGTGAATTTACTTTCAGTGGAGGGACAAAAATATTTAAATTTATGTTCCAAAGATGGACAAATTTCATACAGTATGGACCTGGACTGGGGTGACATGAAAGTATATTAAATTGAATAATATCTATCTATCTATCTATCTATCTATCTTAAATTAAAACTCTCCTTAAACTAATTAGCAAAAACATTTTGAAAACACATTACATTTCAGACTAAATGAATGAATAGAAACAGAAATATTGTGTGAAAAGGTAGACAAAATAAATGTATTCTATATATATATATATATATATATATATATATATATATCTCTGTATGTTTCTGTCTATCCATCCATCCATTCCAGTAAATGATGATTTTAATTTAAAATTTTCATTTTGATTAAACTAATTAGCAAAGTGTTTTGAAAATGCATTACATGTCATAGAAATAAATTAATAGAAACATGAATAATGTTTAGATATTTATATTTTACTAAATAAATTATCATAGGGTCATAGAACCATTTTGCCCAGTTTGAAACAGGCTCCAGACTATTAATTTAAAACAAAAGATTAACAAAGTTTTTAACGCTTCACAAAACCGGTGTTTGCAAAACCAATGCTAATGAAATGAATATTGAACATTACCACATACTGTACATCAGATAATAATTTGTGTGATGTACTGTTCACCTTATACAGACCACTGACTCGGTCTTGACACTTCACATAAGACTCATAATCAGCAAAAACTTTAAACCTGGTGGAAAGTTTCAGAGAGATAAGAGATTGTGTTACAGTATGTAATCATTCAAAAAAACAAACAAAAAAAAAAACATGCATATATGCATATCTGTTTTACCGATCATGATGAAACAGCATGTTGATGATGTCGCTGAACATCTCAGGCTGTTTCGGTGAAAAATAGCCACTTTTAATCTGATTAATGGCTCGTTTCAGCTCTGGAAGATTCTCATAATATTGCAGTGCATTATAGCTGTGTACACACACACACACACACACACACACACACACACACGCACACACACACACACACACACACACACACACACACACACACACAGAGATGATTAATGTCTTCACACAAGCAAAAAGACTGACATGTACTCAACATTAATTTCCTGTCTCATTCTCTACCCTTCTTTATCGAGCTCTGCCACATCATCCACCCTCATGCCAAAGATGAAGAGGTTTTCCTCTCCGGCTTCTTCTGCCATTTCCACATTGGCACCATCCATTGTGCCAATAGTCAGCGCTCCATTCAGCATGAATTTCATGTTTCCGGTTCCAGACGCCTCTGTACCCGCAGTGGAGATCTGCTCCGACAGATCTGTGGCTGGAATCACTGCACATAAAACACAGACAATATGGACATTTCTGTGTAAATCACACAAAAAATGACTGTTCTGTGTTTTTGGGGAATATTGGCATTACCTTTCTCTGCCAGTGACACTCTGTAGTTCTCCAGAAAAATGACCTTCAGTTTACGTCCAATCACAGGATCATTATTGACCACATCCGCGACTGAGGTGATCAGTTTAATGATCATCTTTGCCATGTGATATCCAGGAGCAGCCTGCATGAACACACATACAGTAATAAATCATACACTACCGTTCAAATGTTATGAAATGGTCTGGTTGAGATGTCCAAAACATTATTTGGCAGGGTGCAATTCTTGGTACAACACCAGAAGGCATTGATTATTCCACTTTTTACATGGCCATTTGCTAAGGTACTGACAAGTTAAAGGTCCTGTGAAATTACTTGTATTTTTTTTTCAGATGCTAGTATCAGGATATTAGTCATGTTATAGATCTCTATAAGCTAGTGTGCTCCAAAACAATAAAAAACATTTTTATTTAAAAGATATAAAACGGATATACATCTCTAGAGCTTTTAGTTTGTCACTTCCACCTAAATAGAAAAATTTTTTTTTTTACTTTTACATCAGTTTCTTATCAAATTGACCAATCAAATGCTCTCTAGTATCTGACATGCCCTACCACCTTCAAGACACTCATCATTTGCTTTTAATTTGATGTGCTTGAACTCATCTAATCTCACTGCCTGAAAACAAAATGCTATTAGCAGTTTTTAAAAACAGGGAGGTGCTACTAGATGCCCCACCCACTCTTCGTGTTTCAGTTAAGATTGCGTCAAACATTGAATAAAAAAATACAAGTTTTAAAGGACCCGTGAAGTGCTTTGAAATGTGCAATGCTCTTGGCAATATTTGACCTTTTTTTCAAATAAGAAGTTTCTTTAAATCAATCACCACTACAGGCATAGTCAAAGACTGCATGCCAGAAATCATGCGTGTTCAATTAAAATGGCATTGGCATATCTAATAGCTCATAGTAACATACGTTAGCTACCTACTTGCAAATATTTTTGAGCATATTTGCAAGTTGGTTGATTGTCATAACCTCTCTGGTAAAGCACACGTCAGTGTCCTCGAGATCACACATGAAGGTCAATGGTTACTGACTTACAACTAATGTTTAAAGGTAGCACATTTATTTTGAAGTGTGATCAAAAGTGACTGGAACTACCTGTGCATTTTATTGCACACCTTCCAACCAATCAGAATCTTGAATTTCAACAGATGGAATAAATCATAGTATTTTCAATTTTAATATTTGGATAAGAAAAAAAAAAGAAAGAAAAAAACATTTTTTTTTCCCTGTCAGTCAAATCCTGTTCAATGTTGTCCAGTGAAACAATATTCATATTAAAAGCTATGAAATCAAATATAGTAAATATAACCATTTAGGCTCTGCTACACATTATGTGAAATAGGGTTAAGATCATATAAAATTCTAGCGTTGTAACAATACAATCTACAAAAAAAAAAATAATGCAAGTTACATACTGTTCGGGGAGGGGTATATAGCATTCTCAAAAACATGAAGTAGCCAATCTGTCAAAGCATCTGAGAGGGCAAACTGCTCAGTGTCTGGATGCAGTGTCTCAGACTTGCAATGTCAGACACAATGCACTCGATGGAGCTAGTAACGCCACTGTGAGACGTGGGGTTAGGTGTGCATTAAAAAGCATTGCATGCTGCTCGGCTTGCAACTGCACCAGGTCTGCATCCTATATAACTATATCTTATAAGTAATTTTAAAGCCATTAATATACAGCATGACTCATGCTAGGTCAAATTTGATTATGTACTTACCACACAACAGCTTACTCTGTGTCCTCAGCTAACTTAGAGATATCAAACTATTGTGATTTGATCTAAACGATCTAAACACAAGTCCCATTGTTTATTAAAAATATATATATTGTACAATTTCAATATTACACCCATATGTAATTAGCAAAATGTCAATTTTTAAACAATAGTGTGCATTTATTGCAAATAAGTGCATGTGTGAGTGTGTTTGTTTTACCTTGCCTCCAATGATCACAGTCCGGGGTATAAATGGTTTAGTAGGGTGGCTCTTGATGCCTAGAGTTAAAACATTTTTCAATATATTACTTTGTGTTTGACAGAAAAAAATAAAATCTGAAAGAATACAGTAAATGTTAACAATTCTCATTTCGTGCGTCTCCACATGGAAAAAGTGTATAAAAAAAAACGAGCAAGTGTGTGTGTTTGTGTGGTGTACATACGGTTGTACATGGTGATAACGTGGAGGCAGTTGAGCAGCTGTCGTTTGTATTCATGGATTCTTTTCACATGCACATCAAACATGGAGGCAGGATTTATGTCCACCTTGTAGATCTTCTCTAAATAATGTGCAAACTTCAACTTGTTGTCCTGTTCATACAAAGAAACATGCAAAAAGAATCTTCATTGAACAAAAATGAAAATACAAAGAGAAAATTCATTTAAGGTACTGATCTGCATATTTTGCACATTCGCATGCAAATTCAGGATTGTCCATTAAACGTAAATGTAATTTCTAACCTGTTTGACTTTGGCTACATCTCGGATGAAGGCTTCGTCATCAACCAGATCATTCAGCTTCTGCAGCTGAGTCAGATCTTTCACATACTCCTCACCAATGGCCTACAAACAATCACACAAAACATATGCTAAAAGAAATTTGTTCTAAAGATAAAAAGTATGCATATGTGTGAATGTGTTTGGACCTCAGCGATCAGATCGGCAAGCCCTGGGTTACAGAGAAGCAGCCAGCGTCGTGGTGTGATGCCATTAGTTTTATTCTGAAATTTCTCCGGTTCCAGCTCACTGAAATCCTGGAACCTAAAGGATTATAGTTAAGTTCACTTTTAACGGTAAAGCAGCATTTTTACATCCACCTGTCAATACTTTTTTAAATAAGAGTGTCCAAAATTTTATTCAAAATTTATGTCAACTTTTTCGGTAATGTTAGTTTGTGTAATACAAGCCTGAGTGAATCAAATGTTTTTATTTAAATTACATCTAATTTATTAATAAAACGTATTAAAGTTTTCAGTGTTTTGTGGGATATTTAGTGTATTTTGACCTACAGTATACGCTGATTAGCCATTTCCTAAGTTACTGTAGGTAACTATAGCATGCATATAGTTTAATATACTATGCATCTAATTTTAATTCACTTTAAGGCTACATGTAAAAACAAACATCTATTTTACAAGAAAAGTGTTTTGTCTACTCTTATGATGTCTATCAGTGATCTAGATCTGCTGGTGTCAGACTATTGAATGAATATTTTCTGTCACAGACTGATTAGCGCGATCATGTATTCACAATGGTATGAACGGTTAAAGGGGTGGTCAAATGAATATTTATATTAATTATTTTAATTTTTACTATTACTATTTAAGATACAGATCAGAGCAAACTGTCTCACTATTTAGTGTGCTGACCCCCCATACATCTTAATTTGACCTCCTTCAGGGAGATTATTAGGAAAGTCAATCTTCCCCAAACCCCACTGTAATTTGCACCCTGCTCTGTGTCAAAATAATTTTAATTCTGACTTCATCCACTGTTGTGGAAGATTAATGCGCAAATTAATGCACATTTCATTAAATAATACCTCATTTGCATATTTAAAAGTTAAATAACATTTTAGATCATTTGTAAAAATGTTTGCAATTCTAAATGCAATCAATCAGCTGGGGACATATGGTGAAACATTTAAGTTATTTTTAGTTAGTTATAGAGTTTATGGCCATATCAATGGCTGTTTCATGGCAAAATGACAGGTTTCTATAACTTATACATTCATAACAATAAAACAAATAAATCAACAACAATAAATTTTACATAGTACAAGGTAAATCTAAAGTTTAAGATTTGCTTTTAATAAAAACTCTAAAATTAAGGATTCATATTTTAAAGTCTTTTCTTGTAACTTTAAAAATAGGGCATAACACAAGTATTTTACCTGGTGTGTCTTGCCTTAAGAAAGTAATCATCAGTGAGGTATTATTATGTGATAGAATGAGTCTTACACGTCTCTCTTGATGATATCAGAGTGAATCTTTGCTACTCCATTGACTTTGTGTGAGCCCACAATGCAGAGATGGGCCATGTTCACCCGCTTCCCTCCTCCCTCCTCGATCAGAGACATCCTGCGAATTCGGTCCATGTCCTCCGGAAACAGAGACGCTATATGCTACACACAAACAAGAAAATACACATTCAAACACATAGGCAAACACAAGAAATAAACATACCTACAATTTCGGGGTCTGCTAGGTTTTCTTGTGTACAGTACGTGGATTTATGTACATTTTGGGGTCAAAGTAAACTAAATAAAACAAAAAGTGCTTGAGGGGTAATTAAGGAGTGCTCTCTGGATAAGAGATTCATAAAGATAAACAACAAAAGTCCAAGGCACTCAAAGTAAAAAAAAATGTAAGCCTTTTTTAACATGGCTATTATAAAAAACAACACTATTGTAAAACTAAATCTGACAGTGGGAACATTATAGTTGCTTTCAGTTGGAAAAGTGCACTCACATTCAGGTGTATTAGGTTGATCTTGTATATGATCTGCAGATGTCGTGGTAAGAGTTTCTGTATCAGATCAACTGGCCAGCGTTCCAGAGCCTCTGGCAGAACCGTGTGGTTTGTGTAGGCAAACGTTCGCTTGGTGATATCCCAGGCCTAGACACTCACACAGAGCAACTTATTTTTAGCAATCATGTTGCCTTCACAAAAGGCATACAACATACTGTTAAAAATCTACATCATTCAATTAAATAAACTAGATTCACTTATACCCATATAAATAAATCCAAGTAACTAAGTAAAGAAATAAATAGCTTAGTAAGACAACAATTACATCTACTGCTTTTTACTGTGCACTAGTTTGGTTTCAGTTTTCCTTTGCTTCCTTGGGTGTTTGTTTGTTATTATGGTTACTCGTTGCTTGACCAATATGTTAGGTTCTGTAACTGAAGGTGTGTTTTTACAACCAAAATATTTTAATTTGACTTAGGCTGCTGAGTTTGAAAATATGGTATTGTAGTTCTATGTGCTATTTGCATTAATTTTAATATTTAATTCATGTGCTTTGGTCATTTATGTATTTATTAAATCTAATTTAAATATTTTTTCAGTTTTTCAATAATGTAATATCCTTTTTAATCAACCTACTAAAATGTTTTATTTCAGCTAGCTGCCATTAGGTATGGATGACCAGTTTGAAGGTTTACCGTGGTTTGGAAAAGTCAAGGTTTAAAAAAACAAAAACAAAAAAAAAAAACCTACTAAATTCCTGTTATACATTTCCTACAGTATGAGTAAATTTTTATGTATTTTTTGTAGTGCATCATTATCTACTAGTCACCACACGATTCAGCAAAGATTTGAAAAAATAAAATAAAATAATAAATAAAAATTTATTATTATAATTATATATATAATTATAATTATTATAAGCCTGCTATAGACCTGAACAGTGTAGAAGCTTTACTTTAAATGTGAAGAAATCACTTTGTCAATGAAATAAACTCAATGATTTATTTTAATTATTTAGCCTGACATGTTTACAGTCCTAAAATACCTTCAATGTTTTTTAAAACTATATTGTGTTCAATGTGGGGGAAAAGTTGCAGTTTTTTTACCCAGACATTTAAAAAGTGCTATTTTTATCCAAGGTTATCATACCCTTCAGAATCTTATACCGGCCCATGCTTAGCTGCCATGGAAAATTCTGAGCTTCTAATATTTCATTTAATCAATTTTGTTAAACTTAGATATTGCTTGATATTCATAGCAAGTTTGGCAAGCCGTCCCAGGAGAGAACCCAGAGCTCGGAGATAATTGAGATCAGGTAGTTCTTGAGAGCCCCCCCTGGTAAATAAAGAAAAGGGGGAGATGGGGTGGAAGGGGGGGGGGTTCTTCAAAAGTGAAGATATGGGAATTAAGCTGCGGTCACTTTTCCCCCCATAGAGGCAAATGTAAGTTTGTCCTATTGTCCTATCATTGTCCTATTATGTGCTGTCATAGGAATATATAAATATTTCATGAATTATTCATAAATCTTACTGTGTCCCAGTCAAGCTTCTCAATGTCCACAAATATCCGCATCAATTCAGGGATGGCCATAGCTGGATGAGTATCATTCAGCTGAATAGCAACCTAACACACACACACACACACACACACACACACACACACACACACACACACCTTTAGGATTCATCACATTATGTGGAGCACTAATGTAGTGACTGGCGTGGGTAAGTGCATGTAGAATTAAATACATGCTTTGAAGTGTCAAATGGTTGCATTGAGTCTACAGAATGTGCATTAAAGTCAGACCTTATCAGGAAAGCTGTCGAATGACAACAGTCCAGAGGAGTTTTTCTTTGAGGTCTTAAAGCGTCGAATCACATCTTGTAAAGTCGCCGCCACTACAAAATATTCCTGCTTCAAACGCAGCTCCTTTCCCTCAAAAAACTACAAAAAAATAAATAAAAATCACAGAAAGAGTAGAGTCAAAAAACTACAAATGGATGCAATAGAGAGTACGTTCAAGGTTAAGGTCAACTGGATAATTGAAACCCTCAAGCACACAATAACTAATGGTGATTCATGTAGTTTATTTACATAAAAGCCATTTAAACCTCAAAGGCAAGACAAAAAAACAGAACTTACATTGTCATTTGGATAAAGCACACGGGAAATGTTTTCTGCTAAATTACGGTCCAAAACCGCCTGAATGTAGTCACCCACGTTAACTGTAAATAAATAAAGAATTAATACATTTGAAAAAAAATTATTAGAATTTTGTATAAATAACGGTAGCAACAACAATTTTTTTTTTGGAATAATTAAAATCAGAAAATAAATAAATAAGGTTTAATTTCATCCGTGCATGCAGCTCAAACACTTTTTATTCAAATCTAATTTTATATACTGTTTTATGTTATTATATCTTGATTAATAGTTATTAAATTCTAAAATTAAATTATGGTTGTTACTGTAAATGAAACAATACTAAAATTATAAATATTAGTTTTAATATTTTATCATTATCATTTAATTATTGTATTATTTTAAATAAGTTTATTCATATTTCTTTAAACCAACAACTAAACTAAAAATATTAAAAGAATATTAGAAAATTAAACCAAACTTAATTAAAACGATTGAATTAATGGTCGATCTGCATTTGCTAAATATGCTCCATATGTATGGAATGAGCTTCAAGATATACTTCATATGAAATTCGTATCATCTATCACTTTATTTAAAAATATTGTATAGACTCAATTTAGAACAGTGCACATTTTAATTGATTATGGTTTATACTATTTTTGTGTGTGTCTGTGTTGTGACGTTTTTTGTTTTTTTATTCATTGTTTATAACTTTGTCCTATGCTGCCTATAATTAATTTAAATTAAAACTACACAGACATAATTTACTACTAAAATGACAAATTTTTAACAAATATGTTTAATATTTAAAAAATTTAAATAAAAAAATAAACAATTTACACAAATAATTATATTATTTTTTAAAAATAATTCTTCACTATATTCAATCAATAATTACAAACATTAAGTAACACTTAATTAAACTATATTGAAGACTGAAACTGTATTTTCTTGTAAAATCCTCTTCCAGATATTTATATTATCTATAATTTAAACAATTTATAAAAAAAAAAAATCAATCATTTTGTACTGTGCATTAAGAACATCAAATAAAATGTACTGAAATCCTTCTGGACACAATGAATAAAGGCATCTGCCATAAGCATGCATGAAAACATAATTGTAACTGATTGAGTAAAAGACTTACAGTCTCTGAGGTTGAAGTCATTGGGTGCGCGGGCAGACCACAGGCGCATGGTGTTCACTGTATTGTTCATGTAGCCTGGGATTGGTGTGTCATATGGCATGGCCAGAACCACCTACACCCCAAACATGCATTACAAACCTAAACAGAGTAACATGATGCAATCTAATGAGTCTGTATTTGTTTGTACAAGCGCACTGATACCTGTGTGTCGACCCATTTCGGATCCTCGCCCTCCTCTTCTTCCACACGACCATAGAAATGCACTGGTAGCATGAACTCAGGACGGGCCTTTTCCCACGGGTTACCATACCTCAACCAGTCATCTGCCTCTTCAACCTAATAGACAACTCGCGTGTTAAATCTAACATCATGCTTAACAGTTTCTGGGTCTATCTAAAGATATTGTTCCGATTTTGTTTTTCCGAGACATTTGTCAGGTATTTAGACAGCTAATATATGGGACTAACTTACATGTCTCTTCCAAAGCTTTTTGTCTTGTTTTGATTTGAATGCTGACTGTTGTAAACAGGCCGTTCACACAAAACAGGTTAAGTATAACGATAAAGACATTGTTCTGAAAACCATTCTGATTGTAAAACGACAGCAGAGTTCAGACCAAAGCTATACCAATAAAGATGTAGAGACGTAGCCTATAGACAGTGTGCCAACATATAGCAAAACTGCGATATGAGCATCCCAAGTTCGAATCCTGATTTGTGGATATTTGTATTGTGTCCTTTGAAAATGCTGTGGAACTTAACTTTTATAGTTTTTATTCCACTACACTGACTATGATTGCTAAATTCCTAGACTGATTTGAGATTACACAAGCTGGATTCACTGGTCAGATGCACTAGAAACATAGCGCATTGGGGACATCTGCTAGTTACTAGTGGGTAATGCAACGAGAAAAGCATTTTTTTTGTTTTAATGAGCAATCAGCTGCACAAACATAGGATGATCACTGTGCTTTCGCATATTAATTGAGCCACTTTTTCTTACCAAGCTACAACTGTTTGCACAAAACATTTTTTTCAAGACATTTGTCAGGTTTAGACAGCTCAGAATTTAGACTGTTGTAAACAGGCCGTTCACACAAAGCACGATAAGTTTAACGATAAAGACATTGTTCCGAAATTTTTTTTTTAAAACAGCAGAGTTCAGTCTAAAGCTATACCAATGACGGATGGCTGCCCGCCCTTACCGGACTATATCCACATCCCCTGTTCCAATTCCCTGTTGCAATGTTTTGTCTTGTCTATGTGTTTATGTGCTACTGCCAAGTCTTTTTTAATTCCCTGGTCACACTCTGCCCTAATTTAAGAGCAGGGTGAGAGGGAGGTTTTTTTTATCTTTCCTTATGTATCTTGCTTCCTTTTTTTCTAAAATGCTACCTCCCGTTGACCTGTCTCTCCCTGAAATGTGATGTTTGTGTATGGTCGGGGGGGTCCAATTTCACTATATGTCAGTGTATGTGAATACATGGAGGTATATGTGACAAATAAAGGCTTAATTGATTGATTGATGAAGACGTACATGTAGCCTAGTGGTCAATGTGCTGACATACTGTATAGTAAAACTGCGATATGAGCATCCCAAGTTCGAATGCTGATTTGTGGATATTTGTATTGTCTTTTGAAAATGCTGAGAAAAATAATGTGTTGTTTTTATACCACTACACTGACTGTGATTGCTAAATTCCCAGACTAGAGAGATTACACGAGCTGGATTCACTGGTCAGATGCACTTAAAACATAGCACACTGGAGACATCTGCTGGTTACTAGGGGGTAATGCAAATGCATTTTTTTAATGAGCAATCTGCTGCACAAACATAGCATGATCACAGTGCTTTTGCCTATAAATTGAGCCGCTTTTTCTTTTCAAGCTGCAACTGCTGGCACAAGATATTTTTTCAAACATTTGTCAGATTTTTAGACAGCTCATATGTGTGGGACTAGCTTACTGTACAAACCGTCCAAAACTTTGTCTTGTTTTGATTTGAATTTTGACTGTTAGAAGTATAAAGATATTAAGATGTTGTTCTAAAAATCATTCTGAAGGTAATACAGAGTTAAGACCAAAGCTATACCGATGTAGCCTAGTTGTCAGTGTGGCAACATATCAAAACTGCGCTATAAGCATCCCAAGTTCGAATCCTGATTTGTGTACATTTGTATTGCCTCCATTGTAGTGGAATAAAAACAACACAATTTTTTCTCTCAGCATTTTCACTGACTACAGTTACTAAATTCACAGATTGATTACATCGATTACACAAGCTGGATTCACTGGTCAGATGCACTAAACATAGCACACTGAAGACATCAGCTGGTTACTGGGGGGTAATGCAAAAAGAAAAGCATAATCTAAAAATAAACTAATTGTATTTGTTGGCTTGTGTGTAAACAAATATAGTTATCATTATATTATAGTAATCATCCTAAGTGTGAACGGCCCTTAAACTGTGAAGTAACAAACCATTCGGTGTAGTGATATGAAATTGAAATGTGGACAATATCTGCCTGAAACTACTTTGGGAAAATAATTGCACACCAGAAATGTAAGCTGTAATGCTATTGAAAATCATGATCATTAGAATACTGGTGTCTGGGATGTAAAAACAGAGACTTTAGTGAATGCCATGATTTTGTAAAAGATTCAATTTACTGTGTGATAGGACTAAACCAGAGGTGTCAAAGTTAATTCCTAGAGAGCCGGAGCCCTGCAGAGTTAAGTTCCAGCCCTCCTTCAACACACCTATCTGAAGGTATCAATCAAGCCTAAAGCACTCAATTTATTTTGATCAGGTGTGTTTAATTAGGGTTGGAACTAAACTGTGCAGAGCTCCAGCCCTCCAGGAACTGGCTTTGACAGCTGTGGACTAAACAGTGGTCATAAATAGCTATAGAGCTTTTGTAATTCAAACAGTATTTCATATGACAGTTATAACGATAAAAGAGGACACTGCAGAACAGCACTCAAATCTGGGGCAGGTGAAAGTTCAAGTGTGTGTATTTTTAAAATTAGCATTTCTGCTGCACAAACAGAGCTTCTGTTTGTGCAGAGAATCACTGTGCTTCTGCAAATAAATTGACCCGCTTTTTCTTATCAAGCTACAACTGCTGGCACAAGATCCCCATTGGTCCAGTATTATCAGCTGTGTGACAAGCTCACATGCACCAGGCCACTGACCACAAACTCAATGGACTCCTGGCCCATATGCATTGATTTTTAGGCAGACACTGCAAACTAGCTCACATATATGTAAATGCAATATAAATTACGTAAAACTCAAGTAACTTAAAAATCGATAATAACATATAATAATAATAATTTATTATTATTATAATTCAACTGTATTTGTGCTAATATATTTTAAAGTCTCTATTATCAATACTTTAAGCAATTTGCTGCATCTTGGAATATGCTTAAATTATAATTATAATTTTTTTTATTGTTTTTAGTTTAATTATATGCAACTATATAAATATATTTCTTCTCTTTTTTGTGCATCTTTAAAAATAAATTTGTGCATAATGGGTCAGAATTACTCTAAATAACAGTATCAGATCATCACCATTTACAATTTTTCAGGAAATCTGGTCAATTCAGTCAGCCATCTTATTCACCTGCCAGCCATCTTTTATTTTCTGGTTGAATATTCCATATTCATATCGTATCCCATATCCATATGCAGCCAGACCCAGAGTCGCCATAGAGTCCAGAAAACATGCTGTGGATCACACACGCGAACACATTTCAATATAACTTGTATCATGATAATATTTGCTCAATGTATTTCAGAGTGAGAAAGTGAGACCTGCTAATCTGCCCAGGCCTCCATTGCCTAATCCAGCATCTTCTTCCATTTCCTCCAGATCCTCCATGTCCAAGCCCAGCTGGAAGGAGAACAAGAGGATTACAGACTGATAGGCGAACACACAGACAAACAGATGAGAGTTTTTGTGCTCTCTGACCTGATAGATGGCCTCATCACAGGCGTTCTGCAGACCTAGATTGATCATGGTGTTCTGGAGCGTTCGACCCATGTAGAACTCCAGTGAGAGGTAATAAACACGCTGAAGCACACAGAGGAGAAGGAAAAACAACTTTCTAACAAGCGATGGAGTGTTCCAGAATTGTGCATTGTAGATTGTTTACATTTAGTTTAATTAAATGTCACTGTGCTTCCTAAATTTTTAATCACAATTTAAAAAAATAATTATCCTTTAGAGAATTTGACAATTGGTCAGAGTAACAAATATTGTAAAATAAGTCAAATCAATTGTTGTGAATAAGGGTTATTCCACAGATGTAGTTTTTTTTTCTTTTCTCAAGTTAAAACATTGGTATTACGCGGTTTAAAACTTCATATAAACATGGCAACTTTATTTTATGCAAAAAAGGCTCTAATTGACTACATTATTTTAAATTGAGAAAATGTCCAAAATTTTATGTTCTATTGAAAACATTATATTGTTTATTCATTTTTATGCAACAGGTTTATTATTGTAACATTTTATCCAAGTATAAAAAGAACCACAGTAACGTCCAAAATAAAGGTTTAAATAAATTTCACATTTCCTTAATATTTTCAGATTTTCATGCCTTGTTATTGATCACAGAAGGGAACTTCTTTTGCACCCATAACACTTGTCATGCATGATGGTTTTTCATTTTATAGTGGTTTCATTTGTTGTAAAACGTACATTTATTAGACGCTTTTAAATTGCACCAATTTTCAAAACCTTTCTGGGACTGCTATTATAAAAATAATCAAATGAAATGTAAATGTTTGGAAATATCCAAGATATTCATAACTTAATTTTGACTACAAACAACTGGAAACTCTTTTTTTAAACATTCAATCTGCCTATAATGTATGAGGGTTTTTCTATGTAGATTTTTTTCCTTTTAAAAGCTCAATTAGTAAATATATATACATTAAATGTTTTAATATGGCATAAATTTTCAGAATTTCACCAGTGCTGGAAATCACAACATATAGCAATATTAAGTAACCAGTCTCACTATTTAAATACAACCGGTTATATTATAATAATTACCAGTAACCAAAAAATACAAACAAAAATAATTCAACAAAAGGCTTTAAAACAGTTCAAAATCAGTTGCACGATTGAATTATGGTCAACATATTTCAATTAAAGGGCACGGTTATAACGTGATAAAAAAAAGTTAATATCTACTGCATATTTTTAAGTAATGACTGACTACTTCTCTGTCCTCACCTTCGGGTCAGCTTCATAGCAGAACTGCTGTGTGCGGATCCAGCGACCCACCAGGTGATCGCGCACCGTGTGCGACAGCGCGAAATAATAATCCCGCGGCGTCGCGACGTTCCGGTCCTTGACGAGCGTAAAGTGCAGGTGCCGGTTGAAGCCTTTCTTCAGCTCGGCCACATTCTCCACTCCGACGATCCCCCTGATGCTGATCTGCTTGCGCTTCTCCTGGTCTGTGAGAGGAGTCGCCATCCTGAACAGCAGCAGACACACAAAGGGGCGATCGGCATCACAAAACACTTATATTTATAGGAGGAACGAAGGGAGGGACAAAATCTATCCCTTTCTAATTGGACTTGCTGAACTTTTTGTTCAACTATGGTAAACGACGCGAAGTCCACAATTTTATCCAGACCTCTTAAAGGGATAGTTCACTCAAATTAAAATGTTATCAGAAGAAATCGGTTCTGTTAAACACAAAAGAGGATATTTTGAAGCTATAAACATGTAAACATTGACATAGGATAAAATAATATTATGAAAGTCAATGGTTGCAAGTTTCCTATTTATTTTCAAAAATAGCTTATTTTGTGTTCAATAGAAGACAAACAGGTTTTGAACAAGATAAGGGTGAGTAAATGACAGAATTTTCAGTTTTGGGGGAACTAGCCCTTCAAACGGTTCAAAAGAGAAAATTCCGTAATCATTTACTCAACCTCTAATTGTTTTAAACCTGTTTGAATTTATTTTTGTTTGTTGTTGAACAAAACATTACTTGGAACAAGTGAACAATGCATGGGACTATATTTTTGCAGCTTTTCAAAAAGTTGCTATTTGCTACTGTAGATGAACAACATGGATTATAGCCTATACAATTTTATTTTTTGGTACAAACGGACCCCAGATAGTGTTTTAATTTTCATTTGTGTGTGAACTACGCCTTTTCAAGAATAAAAAAAATATATATACATACAAATACAGCTCATATGCCAGTCACTTCATGAGCTTAATAAAATTCTAAGCTTTTATTTTTGCAGGTGGGACATAAGCCCAAAAAGAAGAAATAAACATGAAGATACTTTTACAAACGGTCAGAGAGAAAGAATAAATGAATAAACCTTACAATTTTACCTTGAAACCAAACAACGAACAGGATGAAATGAGGACTTAAATACCCTGAAGTGTAATTAAAGGAACAACAAACAGGTGCCTGCTAATTAGGGACCAAAGAAACTAACAAGGAGCAAATGAAACACGATTAAAGCAAATAAGGGAACAAGAAAACACTACAACAAATGTCTTCAGAAATGAGAAGAGTTCAGTTATCAGTGAGTTATTGGGTAAATTTGAAAGTTAGTCAAGAACATCCAACACTAGAAACACTAAAGCCATGTTGGGGAAAAGAGAGGAGGAAAAATAAAAGTTTTGGATGGACAGTGTTAGAAAAAGCAACAGAAATAAAAGTGAGTCAATTAAATATTAGTCTTACTGTACTTTTACCAGTAATTAAACCATGGTTACTACCAGACACAACAGGAGATTTTACACTATTAGAAAATAGAAACAAGGATAAAGGATGTAATTTATTTTGTGTAAAGAAATGTTAAACATGTTAAAATATATTCAGATGCCTCAAAGAGTTTAAATAGGTGTGGCCTTTACAATTTCTGAATTTCAAATATCTGTAAGGAAAAGGTTTAGTAATGAAGTGACGGTATATACAGGAGAAATAATGGCATTGTTATTAGCAATACGATGGGTAGAGGAGATAATACATTTGAAATCAGTCATCTGTTCAGACTCAAGGTCTTCACTGGCTAGTTTACAATGTAGTAAATCAGACGGTAGACCAGACATTTTAATAGAAATAATGCAAACATTATATAGAATTTAAATGATGGGTATAGTGGATATTGGTGTTCAAGAAAATAAAATTGCAGAAAAGGAAGCAAAACAAGCTGTTAAAAATAATGACATTAGCCTAAATGTAATTATGAGTGAAATCAAGATCTTAAGAAAAGAATGAAGGCAAGGTGGCAAAAACAATGGGATAATGAAAAAAGGATTTTACAGAAATCAAGTTAAGTCATAATGATTCACACTCCATTCCAGTTGGTGGCGGAAATACACTATTCTGTTGTTTGTCAACCGCCAATAAATTAGAAGAAGAACAACAAAATAGAACAGTGCATGTGACAATAAGATTTAGTCAGACCTGAAATTATCTTATTTCTCTTAAGGATCAGTTTTAGGCCCTTTGCTGTTTACAATATACATGCTACCCCTGGGAGACATTATTAGAAGACATGGGATCAGCTTTCACTGCTATGCAGATGATACTCAATTATACATTTCAACTAAACCTGATGAGACGTCTGAACTGTCTAAGCTAACTGAGTGTATTAAAGATGTTAAAGACTGGATGACCAACAATTTTCTTCTCTTAAACTCAGACAAAACAGAATTATTACTTATTGGCCCTGAATCCTGCACACAGCAGTTCTCACAACTCGACCTGCAATTAGAGGGATACAAAGTTAGCGTTAGCTCTACTATAAAAGATCTGGGTGTCATATTAGACAGCAATTTAGCTTTTGAAAATCATGTCTTCCATGTCACAAATACCACCTTCTTTCATCTGAGAAATATCGCTAAGTTAAGAAGTATGCTATCCAGCTCAAATGCAGAAAAGCTAGTTCATGCTTTTATGACTTCTAGGCTGGATTACTGTAATGCTCTGTTCGCTGGTTGCCCAGCATCCTCTATTAACAAACTTCAACTAGTACAAAATGAAGCTGTCAGAGTTCTTACCAGGTCTAGAAAATATGATCATATCACCCCAATTTTATCCTCCTTAAACTGGCTGCCTGCAAGTTCCATATTGATTATAAAATATTGCATCTTACCTATAAAGCTTTAAATAATCTAGCTCCTGTTTATCTAATCAACCTTCTGTCTCACTACAATCCAACCTGCTCTTTAAGATCTCAAAACTCAGGGCTTCTGGTAGTACCTAGAATAACAAAGTCGAGTAAAAGGGGTCAAGACGTCTCATTTATGTCTCCATAATTCTAGAATAGCCTTCCTGATAATGTCTGAGAGACTCAGACACACTCTCTCAGTTCAAAACTAGATTAAAGACCTATCTTTTAATAAAGCATACACACATTGCATCACATAACAGTATGATGCATGAGTGTGCTCCACGCAGGTGAGCTGGCTTGACAACCACCTGTAGGACACACTCCTCCTGTCTTAATGTACCACATATTGTGTTAGAAACTCTCATATGCTTTACACGTTTCTTTTTATGTTTGTTTATATAACTGCTATTTTCATTTATAACACTCCATTTTTTGCATCTCGTTTAAGAAGTTTTTTTGTTGCCGTTTTAAACTTGTCTGCAGTGCAAATCAGATCTGCTGTTCCACGTGACAAGATATATATTTATTTTAACAGGAAAACGACAGACAACTTTATATTGCACCTAATCCAGTTTATTGAGCATAGAACTTTACACATAACAACAATTCAGACACAATAATAATAATAATAATAATAATAATACATTTCTCATATTGGGATTAATTTATGAAAAAATACAATTTACAACGGGTGAAATTATCCTTCACTGCACCCAAACATTCAGTAGTTTGTTAAGCAAAAATCGGCTCAAACAAACAGATAAAGTACAGCACCTGCCCCACATTTGAACCCCACCAGTGGGATTTTAAATATTTATTTCAATGAAAAAAAGTACATCCTTTATGGTAAACTAATAGCCAAATGCTTCAAGCAGCGACACTGTCTCGTTTAAAGTTATCTTTTTGTATTTGCAGCTCTACTGTTTTATATTGCAATTTTTGTTCTCACATTAAACATAGGCTAAGCAGCACCAGTTATTGGTTTAGCATTTGCATTTAGCTTGTGTAGATTTGAGGCAGCGAATGAGAAATAAAACAGAGAGATAGAAAAACAAAAGTTTATTCATTGTCATCTCTCCATAATATGTTACGCAAGGCTGTGTAAATGCCTGTGTGTGTGTGTTTGTGTCCCAATTAGTGTTTTCTGTTCTGTTCAACAAAGAGAAAGCCATTACATCCTCACTGACACACATTCAGTTCATTGTGCCAATTGTATGTTTGCTCATCCACTGTGAATTTGGAGAGACCAATACAAATATCTCACGTTTACTGAGGTGTAATATGTTAAAAGTTTAAAGGATTTTTAGGGATTGGATGGGTCATTAACAGAGGAATAAGACTCATGAGTAGGTTGTAGATATCTTACTCTATATCCCTTCCCCATCTGCAGTTAAAAATCAACTTTATATGAAACAGAACATTTCTATGTAATGTAAAATGCATCCTCTAAGCTCTAACACATCAGTAACTTATTTCTAAGCTTAACTTCACACTGAGGATTTTATCATGAAACAACAGACACACTTCTGTTAAGATCCAGTAAGCTGGGAGTTCACGTCCATGAGCACCTTTTCCATAAAAACAACAATGACAACATCAATAATAATAATCATATCTAGAAAAAGAGTAAGAAAGAGAGAGGAAAATGGTTCGATAATAATGTACCTCACATACATCAGGGTTTGGGTTGGGGTTATGTTAGGGTTTAGTTAACCCTGATTCTCACATTTATCGGGTTCATTTACATTTCACAATCTTCAAATCTCGTATTAATGACTGTCAGCAGCAGTTCCCCCATCACAGCTGAATACATGTGGACTTGTCGGAGTGTGTGCCTGTGTGTGTTTGGGAATGAATGTGTATCAGTCGAGAGAAAACTTTTAGCAGACTGAGCCTGCAGCTTCAGACTCGCCGGGTGTATAAAAATCAGGAATAGGCAGTCCAGAATGAAGAGTCACCTGAAAACACACACAAAGATTAAATATATAGGATTACCTCGCATAAACATGGTAAAACCAACACCATTTTACTGTGTTTATATTACAACTGCTGTGCAAGTCTTTGAAATTGAAATTAAGAAGTAAATGGGCATTTTGTTTGCCAGTAGGTCTCAATTCTGGTCCTGCACAATTTGTATGTCTTCCTTACTTAACACATCTGATTCAGATCATCAGCTTATTAACAGAGAGATCTATGAACTGATCCTTGTGTGTCAAATAAAAGAGACATATAAAATGTGCAGGACGACGGGCCTGTGGACTGCAATTGAGAACCACTGCTGTAAGTAGTCAACCAATCACAAAAATAGACTAGGCCATCTGGCCAAAAAGAGCGGAGTAGCTTCTGAAAAGGCTGAGTTTAGATATATAGTGCATTCCAAACAGGATATATCGCCCTCTGAAGGGCACTTTGGAGTGAAAATAATCATGGCCGCCATATTTAAGTGTTGTTTTAAACTGAAGTGTTCAAAACTAGCCCCTGTAGGGATTAAGGCTCACCCCAATGCCCTAATCCCTACCGAGAGACCATCCAAAGGGATTAGGGCAGGAATGGGCAAACTTGGTCCTGAGTTTAGATCCAACCCTAATCAAACAAACCTGCCTATAGCTTTCTAGTGACCTTGAAGACACTGATTAGCATGTTCAGATGTATCTGATTAGTGTTGTAGCCGGGGCTGGACTGGGACAAAAAAATCGGCCCTGGCATTTTAGGCCAGAGCGGCCCACTACATACAATCAAAATGCTACCCATCTTTACACGCCCTTGAGTATGTTATAACTCCTATTCTATAAAAGCACAAAAGTCATATATAGCAAATAATAAGAGTTGACCAATTAAAAACTTAATAAAAAAAAAAAAATATATATATATCATTATATTAAAATTATAATCCACACCGGAAGTCCATCTTGTGTGTGCCTGTGTGTTTTGAGGGAGCCTATATTAAATAATGAGCATAACAAAAACCTGACGCACACAGTTAATGTTGATTAACAAAATAAAGTTAATTATATAAATAATAATAAAAGCAATGTGTCAGAGACCCTTAAAATTTTTTAACTTAATGATGAAACATCAAACATAGATTAAAGATTGTATATAGTCAATCAAATGAACTTAATTTAAAAAAATGTAACAAATATTTGTTTGGGCTCAAACTACAAAACTAAATGTAAAAATTTTTTATTAGTTTTGCTTAAGTTGCACACTAGTTTTATCCCTTATAACTATTATTATAACCATATTGTATAACTATTATTGAAACTGTATTTGCCTACATCATTCTGATGATCAAAAACAAAATGTCATGATATCACAGGCGATTGTCTTTTGACCGAGTGCACCTGAAAATACATGATACTTATAGAGCTTGAGAAGCATACAATTCTTAAGGATCTATAATTTGTAAAATAAAGAGTTGCAGGTTAAAGAAACAGCATGGAGAGAAAGTTGCCGCGGGCCTTGGTGCAGATGAAAAGTAAAAATAAAAACTATTTATATAGACAGATAGGTAACTAGTTGCGCTTTGCTTCTGCTCTCCATACACGCAAGTGCAGTTTGAAACAGGCGTGACTCTACTATTTTGACAAACACACACCAACGTTGCACGCTTATACGGAGCCCAAAATGGGAGTTTGTGATTGCGTCAGCTCAATGTCAATAACGAAAAAAACCAAAGGGCTGCATATTATGACACATGGGCCGGTCGGTCCGAAAAAAAAAAATCCAATTGAAATCAATTCATCAGTCAGGATCTTTGAACTAACCAGTTCAGACCATGTGAGAAAAGAGTTGATGCTGCAATGTATATTATGAGAAAATTTAAAGAATTTGTTTGACTTTGGATGAATGTAAACCTATTATAAGAGACCTCCATATAACATATAAAAATCAGGGATTAGCAATCAGTAAGATTTGCATTTTCTTTATTGGAATAAACATACATGTTGTTCCAACTAGACATGGGCCAGTATAAGTCTGTGACGGTATGATACCTTGTATAAAAATATCACGTTTCACAGAATGACAGTATTGCACGGTACTGCTCTAAAATAATTTTTTAAATGTCTTATTAAAAACAACTCATTTTTTCTACATTGAACACAATATACACATTATTTTATTTTACATTTTTTCTATTTACAATTCACATTTACAAAATTTTGGAGCAGTAAACATTTCAGGCTCAATAATTAAATTAAATCATTTTAAAATAATAATTAAAATAAATCAGAATTCTTTTTTGCGGTTTTAAAACCTTGACTTTTCCAAACAGCGCTAAACCTTGAAACCGGTTATCTTCCCATGCCTAGTTCCAACAAGAGACTTTAAATCAATAATGCTGGAACTTTTAAGTTTCTATGGGGTTTTGTGGATTCGTGAAAAAGAAGTGTGCTTTCAGTGCATTTAAATTGAAGTGAGTCAATTTAATTCACCACAAAAAAGATTAAATGATATATTAAAGGGATAGTTCACTCCAAAATTGTCATAATTTTCTCATCCTCCACTTGTTTCAAACCTGTTTGAGGTTCTTTCTTCTGTTGAACACAAATAAAGATACATTGAAGATTGTTGAAAAAAAAACAGCTTTCATAGTGTATTTTGGATGCCAGTGGCTGCTTTTTTCCCCAACATTCTTTAATACATCTTAGAAACACTTGAGTGTAAGTAAATGGTGAGGTCATTAAATTTTTAAGTGAATTAAAACATATTCTAGAATTTAACTGGTTCTATTTAAGAATAATTGCATACAGTTGAAGTCAGAATTATTAGCTCCCCTTAGATTTTTTTTATCTTTTAAATATTTCCCAAATGATGTTTAACAGAGCAAGGAAATTTTCACAGTATGTCTGATAATATTTTTTTTCTTCTGGAATTCAGTTGTAAATTTTTTAATAGCTATTTTTAAGGTCAAAATTATTAGCTCCTTTAAGCTATATATATTTTCGATAGTCTACAGAACAAACCATCGTTATGCAATAACTTGCCTAATTACCCTAACCTGCCTAGTTAACCTAATGAACCTAGTTAAGCCTTTAAATGTCTTGAAAAATATCTAGTCAAATATTATTTATTGTCATCATGACAAAGATAAAATAAATCAGTTGTTAAACTGATCTCCGCTAAACAGAAATTGGGGAAAAAAATAAACAGGGGGACTAATAATTCAGGGGAGCTAATAATTCTGACCTCAACTGTATAATATATTTGTAGCAAGCACTCGTACAGTATGTGTATAAAATGTATGTTAAAGTCCACTTCTTTTCACAAAGCTGCATTGAGTTATGTACATTCATGTTACCTGAACATTGCGGTTGAGGCTGATGGCTGGGTAGTACATGCCCTCCAGTGTATTGAAGGCAACGGGTCCCTGTTGCTCATCATTTATCAGAAACAACAGAATCCCACGGGTGAAATCCAGCAGAACACCCACCGTAGCTCCTTTACTTATCCCTCCATCCGTTCTGAAAAGAGAAAGACAGATGAATATATCATATATCAAAATATATGAAAGGTCAAACACTGGGCAAGTAGCACTGACCCTATTCTTTGACACTCATTAGAAAGCATTCAAACTACACAAGTGCCATTTTATTTGCCAAATTTAAAGGGATATTTTACCCAAAAAATTACATCTTTTATTTAACCTTAAAAGGTTCAGAGTTTCTACTGTTGAAACACAAAACAAGATATTTTGAAAAATGTTCAAAATAATTTGAAGCAACTGACTTACAATAATGGTAATTAAAAAATACTGGTCAATGCTAGAAATTAGTTAAAGTCAATGGCTACCGGTTTTCATGTTCAAGAGAAAAAAGAAACTCAAAACAGATTTGAAACTAGTGAATAAATGGTGGTTAAATTTCATTTTTAGGTGAACTTTCATTTTAGTTGAACGCTTTTAATATTTTACAGATCTTAAAACTAACAGCAGGTGGCAGTAATGCATCAGATTTATTTTTCACTTTCCATATTATGCATCCCGCCCTCAATAGACAGCCAATCAGATGTAAGCAAAGCTGAACATGCACATTTATTAACAGGCAGAGCATGTTTATGAGATTTCTGCTCTTCACAGAGCCTAAGGCTGTGATGGAGACAGGTGTGATTTCTCAGGACACTTATTTCGGTGACATCTTTTAGATTGTATGGACAACTATGTTCCCCCCTACATTTATGTGCACACTAAAGGTGGGAGAGTGTGAAAGACAAAAGAATGAAAACAATAAAGCATACTGTTTGCTGTGACTGTGTGGGTGAAGGTGTTGTTTCAATATTGCCTGCTGACAGTGTGTGATTTATAATATATAAGTGTAACAATACTGCTGCATTTGCGATCTCCAGAGAAATGACAAATCATGCTTTATTTTGGAATTTCCAGTGGGTGTATTTCATGTTTTTGACAGAAAAATCATACTGGATATTTTATAACACACAACGTTGGCACCATGTAACCATAATGGCAATAATTTTGTGGAATTTTCACAAGTATGTATTTTTAAACATGCAATTTATGAGTCAATGTCTTACTGAGATTTATTTCATCGACATTCAGACAAAAAAAATATTGAAATATTGCAATTAGCTTCATTCACAGCTTTAAAGGATTGAAACAGGGTTTAGGATCTTTTGTAATCAATGGCAAGTGTGAACATACAGTGATGCTTTATTAGACTTTCTTAAGTCATTTTTCATACTAACTCCATATTTAATTTACACTGAAAGTAATACAATTTATGTTGTATTTTTTGTAAGTGATGTATCATTTATTGAACAGTGCTACTCATAAACTTCTCTTGAAAAGCCGTGTAAGGTTTTTAAAATATATACAAAATAAGCCAGCATTTTGGTATATTTCATCGGGGAGTCACTTCATTATATAAACATAATTACATAATAGAGGGGAGTCCCATATTGCACTGCCAGAAATCTGGTCAATCATTATTCATTCATTTTACTTCGGCTTAGTTTTTTTATTCATCAGTTTCAGCTTAGTCCCTTTATTCATCAGGGGTCATCACAGCGGAATGAACCGCCAACTTATCCAGCATATGTTTCACACAGCGGATGCCTTTCCAGCTGCAACACAGTACTGGGAAACACCCATACACACTTATTCAAACACATACAATACAGCCAATTTAGTTAATTCAATTCACCTATAGCGCATGTCTTTGGATTGTGTAGGAAATTGGAGCATCCAGAGGAAACCCACGCCAACATGAGGAGAACATGCAAACTCTACACAGAAATGCCAACTGACCCAGCCGAGGCTCGAACCCTTCTTGCTGTGAGGTGATCGTTCTACCCACTGCACCACCCAATGCAAATTAGGTGAATTGTATTTTTTTTGTAAGTGATATATCATTTATTGAACAGTGCTACTCATAAACTTCTCTTGAAAAGCCTTGTAAGGTTTTTAAAATATATACAGTAATAGCCAGCATTTTGGTATATTTCATCAAGGAGTCACTTCATTATATAAACATAATTACATAATTGTACTTAATTTACTTAAATTGTACATAATTTACAGAGTCCCATATTGCACTCTAAGAAATCTGGTCAATCATCACTCATTCAATCATTTTCTTTCGCCGATATCACGGTAAGAATGTGCAAACTCCACACAGAAATGCCAATTGGTCCAGCTGGGACTTGACCCAGCGACCTTCTTGCTGTGAGGCGACAGTGCTAACCACTGCGCCACTGTGTCGCCACGTCAATCATTATATAAATGTATAATGTTTCTGATTTCTAATACTGATCTTCAGTCATTTTCTTTTCGGCTTAGTCCCTTTATTAATCTGGGGTCGCCACAGCGGAATGAACCACCAACTTATCCAGCATATGTTTTAGGCAGCGGATGTCCTTCCAGCTGCAACCCATCTCTGGGAAACATTCATACACACTTATTCACTACGGACAATTTAGCCTACCCAATTCACCTGTATCACATGTCTTTGGACTGTGGGGGAAACTGGAGCACCCGGAGGAAACCCACGCGAACGCAGGAAGAACATGCAAACTTCACATAGAAACACCAACTGACCCCGCCGGGGCTCGAACCAGTGACCTTCTTGCTGTGAGGCGACAGCACTACCTACTGCACCACTGTGTCGCTCTAATACTGATCATTTAATCATAATTACAATCTAAATTGCTTCCTTAACACAAGCATGTAGACATACAGTGGTGTAAAGTAACGAATTACAAATACTCAAATTCATGTAATTAAGCAGGAAACGCATTTTACTAAGTAGTCTAAAAATGTACTTTAACATTTTAGTTCTGTATCAGTACTTTCACCGCACTATTTTCCTTCAACCTGCAGTCAATACATAAAATGATTATTTTTCTTGTCTACAGTGATTAGCTATGTAGAATTACTAGTCCTGTGTTTCTCGTCCAATCAAACTGTGCATAAAAAATTAGCACCAGACAGACCGACCTCAAGGATGCTTTATATGCTATAAATAAATGCACTACAGAATGTTACGTATTCAAACACATGCACAAATTGCATGTAATCTATCATGGGCTTGGTTTGTGGTACCGATTGCTGGACACTTTATTATTGTCATATTATCGGTTAATATATTAATGTACACTCACCGGCCACTTTATTAGGTACAACTGCTCCAGCAGCTCATTAACGCAAATTTCTAATCAGCCAATTACATGGCAGCAACTCAATGCATTTATACAAGATGATCTGCGGCAGTTCAAACCGAGCATCAGAATGGGAAAGAAAAGGTCAGGGTCAGAGGTCAGAGGACAATGGCCAGACTGGTTCTAGCTAATAGAAAGGCAACAGTAACTCAAATAACCACTCGTTACAACCGAAGTATACAGAAGAGCATCTCTGAATGTACAACACGTCCAAACTTGAGGCGGATGGGCTACAGCAGCAGAAGACCACACCGGTTGCCACTCCTGTCAGCTAAGAACAGAGGAAACTGAGGCTACAATTAGCACAGACTCACCAAAATTGGCCAATAGAAGTTTGGAAAAACGTTGCCTGGTCTGATGAGTCTCAATTTCTGCTGTGACATTCGGATGGTAGGGTCAGAATTTGGCGTCAACAACATGAAAGCATAGATCCATTCTGCCTTGAATCAACGGTTCAGGCTGGTGGTGGTGGTTTAATGGTGTAAGGGATATTTTCTTGGCACACTTTGGGCTCATTAGTGTCAATTGAGCATCGTGTCAACACCACAGCCTACCTGAGTATTGCTGCTGACCATGTCCATCCCTTTATGACCACAGTGTACCCATGTTCTGATGGCTTCTTCTAGCAGAATAACCCGCCATAATATTATAATATTTCTAGTACCTTGTTGAATCTATGACCAAAAGAATTAACGCAGTTCTGAAGGCAAAAGGGGGTCCAACCCAACCCGATATTAGTAAGGTGTACCTAATAAAGTGGCCGGTGAGTGTAGTTTGTATTTATAGTGTTTACTGTATTTGAGTAGTAACAAATACTATTATTATTACTCTACTTGCACTGCATCGTTCGGCAAGTACTTTTACTTGAGTATGATTTTTCAGTACTCTTCCCACCACTGCAAGTATGTAGACATAGAGATGTAAACAAACAGTTTATCATACCGGTTGGTGTGTGAGTTGTTATGCATGAACCAGGAGCGGTTGTTGTCCACATACATGGCCCATGCTTTATCATCCTTGCCCAGCATCACATCCTTCATCACATCAGCCCGGGCGACGCCAAACGCTGGGTCAGGGTGGTTATCATAGCGATCGATGGTCATCTCCCAGTAATGCACGCCACGAGAGAAGCCGGTGTTTCCCATAACCACACGGTCGTCGTAGCTGTTACACGTCACCGTGAGATTGTCATTGGACAAGATGATGTCAGGATGAGCCGATGCAGAGTCAAAAGTGAACCAGGCAACTGTAAACATATAGATATGAAAAATAGTTGAGCAACAGTTTGCTGTAAGAATGAACATCCAAATGAGATTAAAGGATAGTTCATTAAAAAAGTGATCATTTACTGACTGACCACTTCTTCCTAATCAGTTTGAGTTTCTTTCTACTGTAAAACATAAAAGAAGATATTCAGACATTGTTAGCCATTGACTTTAATAGTTTCCCCCCTATTATGGATTTCAATGACTATCTTCTTTTGCGTTTAACAAAAAAGAAACCAGTTAGAACCAATTGAGCACGAGTAAATGGTGAGTAAAGCCTTTTAAAGCCTTAAGCATGCTTATATATGTATTTCACAATGTCTATAGTACTTCAGACTTTATAAAACAGTATGTGAGCTGTAAAGTCTGAGCTCATAGCATTCATGTATAAAACAGTGGATGACAAAATACCCCAATGACTTACTGAGATACTTTAATACACAGAGTATTATGACACGTTACTATCCCATGATGCCACGGGAGAGGATTTGTGAATGACAGTGTGAGCAACAAGCAATGCAACTGACCACCATAGGTCATGTGACAGTGACAACTGGGCAAATGTACAGTAGTACCTCTCATTCAACCTATACAGAACATGCTTTTTCAATGGTCGTGATGTAAGATCAATACAGTATGACATTCTGGACACAGTGACTGGACACATACTGCTGCCAGAGTTTGACTACTATTACAGGCTCTCAACACGTGCACTAGAACAGTGGTTCCCAGTAGGGGTCGCTAATGATTTTCAAGGGGTCGCCAAGAGCACTCATGTTTTTTTTTTTGTTTTTTTTTAAGAAAATTACTTTCATTTATTAAATAATTCAATTCTGATTATTTAGGGGAAAAAACTAATATAGAAAAATAATAGATTTTTTTAACGTCGAGAATGTTACAGTGCATCGTGAGAGTGGGAACATAGGCCAGAGCTTACATTAGCAAACTTTAAAAAAGATGCACCAAAAAGAAGATATGGCAAAGCGCCAGGAAGGAGATAAAAATGAATGTGCTAAAAAGAAAGCAATGATTTATTTGGATAGTTATCTTGAATTTTGTTTCATTGAAGCAAAAGACAAGGTGAGAATTGAGTATGTCATCTGTGGTGACAGACTAGCGAATGAAAGCATGAAGCCCTGCAAACTAAAGAGATATCAGAGCACCAGACACCCACAGACGGTTGGTAAACCCCCCAAATTTTTCCTATGTGTGCATGCATGTGTGCATGTTTCACCTTTTAATAAGTTAAACAGATAAATTTGTACATGTTATTTGTACATGATGTTAAATGTGCTGCTGCAAAATTTGCAGCAGGTTTTGGAAAAAATGTGCGAACAGTTGTTAAGAAAAAGGGGGGGGGGGGGTTCTTTAAAAAATGTCAGCGTTAAAATAGGGGTCGCTTGGAAAAAAGGTTGGGAACCACTGCACTAGAACGCTTTATCCTTGTGTTATGTCTGTGCATTTTCTCTCCAAAGTTTCTGAACAATAAAATATATTTTTAATTCCCTTATATAAGGCAATCAATCACAGTTTTGGTTTGGTTCAGCTTTATGTTGAGGCATGCCAATCTAGTATTAGTGTCGATAATAACAGACTAACATAACTCTTAGATGTATCTTAAAGAGTCTATGATGTAAACCAGTGGTTCGACACACTTAACCACAACAGCCTCCATTGTAGTGTAATAATAGTTAGCCATGAACAAAAGCTGATGAATGACAAAACTCTTTAAAATGGATTTAAAGTTTTTAGATAAATTCAGGAGACCCCAGCAGGGTTTGCCCACAATCTGAACTTCTGCTGGAAAAGTTAAAGAATAAAACACACTTTTCCTGGAAATACTGTGGATGATCACTTCAAAAATTCTGAAAGGGTTAGTTCACCCAGAAATGAAACTTCTGTTATTAATTTCTCACCCTCATGTTGTTCCAAACCCCTGAGACCCTCATTCATTTTAAAAACAACAAATACAAATTAAAATCTTAAAATCGTAGACTTCTGTTGGTGCAAATAGCCTAGTGGTTGAGTGCACCGACATATAGCACTATGATGCTCACAGTAACACGAGTTCAATTCCTGGCTCCTTTGCTGACCCTTCCTTTCTCTCTACTCCCAACTATTTCCTGTTAATTCTCTTCACTATTCTATCAATTAAAGTACCCCCCCCCCCCCCCCACCAAAAAAAGAAGCCCTTTCTCATCCTCTATAGATAGTAACAGTCCCAAGACAAAACATTCCATTTCACCTCAGTGGTTCAACTGTAACCTTTAAAAAAATCCATAAACAATTTTGTGGTGCAATTTTTTTTAAATCATCTGCCATGTCAAGTTAGGGAATAGGTATATGTTTACTGAAGGCAATATGAAAAATGTCTGTTGACTGCAGATTCTAATGGCAAGATGTCATATTGCCCATAGTAAATGTGCACCATGACGATCTGACGAGGAAAAGAAAATATATGTGAACAAAGCTGTTTTACAGTTTTTTGGCACACAAAAGTGTTCTTGGACCTTCAAATGATTACAGTTGAACCACTGAATCACATGGTATGTGTAATAAAGTTACGGTCACCTGGCCGCCGGGAAGGAGGCGGAGAACCGATGAACTTTAAAATATTTATTAGTAAAAAAGGACGGCAGCTCCTCACGGAGACTGCCATCAAACTGAAAGCAAAAGTAAAACAATATGTCCGGGCCCGGTCCTCTCTCTCTCTCCTCTGCCATCGTTCCTCCTCTTATAGTCCAGAGCTCCTTCCGTGGGATTAGAGGCAGGTGCGCGCCACAGGTGTATCTCATCTGTGGCGGGCCTCGTTTCGCTCCCACGGCTCTTGGCCACGCCCTCTCGCCACAGTATGTTTCGACGTTTTTGATTGCTTTTCTAGACTATGTCTTGTAACTATAGTTGTCTAAGAAGCATGAGAGAGCTCTTGGATTTCATCTAAAATATCTTAATTTGTGTTCTGAAGAACAACAAAGGTCTCAGAGGATTGGAACAAAAGAATTTTCATTCATTCATTCCTTCATTTTCCTTTCAGCTTAGGCTCTATATAAATCTGGGGTTGCCACAGCGGAATGAACTGCCAAAATAATTATAATTTTTGGGTAAACTACCATTTGAAGCGTTTCCAATTTTCTTTGCCATATGCATGAGATGTTCAGCCAGTGCAGATGTCCTAAAATTAACATCCTTTAATACACAGCTGTCATATTATAATACTCAATTCTGATTGGCCAGTCGTGACATTCCAAGGTATGTTATTCCCAAGATAACAACCTCTAAATAACGTAGGCTCATCTGAGAATTCAAAGCCCCTTGACCATCAGTGATTACAATCAAATCCTTATACTAACATCCACATTCACATATATATCTACTTGTCTGTTATGTCATGGTGTTTGACAGTGTGACACCATCTTGTGAATAAATAATACATAGGTCAGTTTGCTTTAATTAGCTAGTTTAGTTTCTGTCAGCCTTGCATTTTTGACTGTTTGGCGCCATCTGGCAAATGAATAATGTGCAGGTTAGTGTATAGTTCAGTCAGCAAGTTTAGTTTCTGTCAGTTTTGGATATAAATAATACGTAAATAATAGTAGGTCAGTGTATGCTTTGTTCTGCTAGTTTAGTTTCTGTCAGCTTTGCATTTTTTGACTGTTTGGCACCATTGTGTGAATGAATAATGTGCAGGTTAGTGTATAGTTCATTCAGCTAGTTTAGTTTCTGTCAGCTTCGTATTTCGCATTTTTTTAACTGTTTGGCGCCATCTTGTGACTGAATAATGTGCAGTCTATTGTATACTCCATCAGCTGATTTTGTTTCTGTCATCTTTGCGTTTAATTGAAGAATTAATAAACTATTATGGCTCAGATAAAGTTTTGTGTCTAATTTTTATGGTTTGTGACAAGTAGCAGTGTAATGTGTACATCCAGGGTGGATGTTTTCACAGAATAAAGCTCTTCTCTCAGACTTTATTCTGCGATAACAATCGCCTGGATGTGTTTTACTGCTAATATAGCATATGCATAAAAACCAAAGTATACTTTGAGCTTAAGAACACAGACACTGCAAATCAAACTTGTAAATACTTACGCTCTCACACACACACACACCGAGAAACAAACAAACATACACAAGCAGACAAGAAGAGTTAATATGAGAATAACATAAGGATGATATTCAGGCATTCATACCTGTTGCCAGAGTTTGACTACCAAATGAAGGAAGACTCACTGAAATCAAGAGAAAGAAAGAGGGACAAAGAGAGAGAGAGAGAGAAGGTTGGAGAAAAAGAAAAGCGAAGAAGGCAGAAAAATGCAGAGGACAGAAAATGCAGAGGGGTGGAAGGAGAGAAAAAAAAGAAAGTAACAGAATTGGGTACTGAAAGAGAGGAAGGAAAGCAGCGGATCAGGGAAGCTGGGCTCATTTAGTGCTCACAAGTAAAAGAAAGATTACAGAGCGTTAGTACTGTTAATAGCACATTAATAATGATGTTTGTTTATATTAGTATCAGACATACAGCGGTGCTCATAAAGACATCACCACAGCAGACTTTCAATATTACGTCACAGGCACTTCCAATCAATAGGATACCAAACATAAGAACAAACGCTCTTGTAAAAGAGATTTTTAATCTCAATGTGTCTTTCCTGTTAAAATAAAGGTTATAATAATAAACATAAGAGAGCCTAAATGTCCTAAAAACTGTGTTTTTCAGAAATGGTCAAAAATTAAAACTTCTTAAAAAACTGACAATCCAAGGAGGTCAAACAAAACTTTATTTATTTTCTATTTATTTGTAAATTTATTTATTTTCCTGCAGCTTAGGGCCCTATCATACACCACAATAATGTTTGTTGCATTTGTTGCTATTTTCAGACCATCACTACAATAATTTTCACCTTTTGCGTCACGTTGTTTAAATAGCAAATCCAATTGCGCTACTTTGTGGACTCATGGGTGTATTAATGACAATTTGCATTTGCATAATGTTAGCAGTAGTAGTAGTAGTAGTATTATTAGTAGTAAGAGTATTTATTATCCAGTGCATCCAGAAAGTATTCACTTCACTAAGATGGCTTAGTCCCTTTAATAATCAGGGGTGAGCACAGCGAAAAGAACCGCCAATATTTTAAATTTATTTTAAATTAAAATAATAATAATAATTGGATGCACACAAGCATTCAGGAAACAAAAGTTTCATCCTCATTTAGTTCCATTGATGTATTTCTTGAACACTTATTCTGATACTAATTTTGTACACTTATTCTGCATTTAAAGAAATGTTTAGAAAAGTAAAGGTGAAGTGATCATACTAAATTTAAAAGGGTAAAAAATATGGCTCAAAGTAAATAAGTATAAATATAAGTAAAAAAAAAAAAAACTATACTAATTGGTATTTTGGAGATGCTCTATAAAATAAATAAATAAGGTTATAGTACCCTTTTATTGTATTGATGCTTGAAAACCTCTTTTTGCCTATAATCCAAAAATAAATTAGATAATGATAAAGGGTTTTACTTTTTTTTACCTTCCATGCAAGGTTAATTTTATGTTAAAATCTACTCTACAAGTTGCAGCTGAGGATCTCACAATAAAACTGCATCCAAACTCACCAACATGTGAACATCCTATTTGTGGAAACTGCCCACTATATCGACATTACTAATAAAAATCTGACATATAATTTTGCACTGACATGCTCAAGCTTCCCTGTGCATTAAGAGCGATAGTATTAAATAGTAATGTGTGTGTGTGTGTGTGTGTGTGTGTGTGTGTGTGTGTGTGTGTGTGCGTGAGTGTGTGTGTGTGTGTGTGCGTATGTGTGTGTGTGTGTGTGTGTGTGTGTGTATGAGAAACAGTGAAATATCATCTCTTACTCTCTGACGTTTGCATGACAAGCGTTTTGCTGTACTGGCCAACTCCACTGGAGTTAAACGCTTTAACACGAGATTTATAAGTGCTGTTGAAGTGCAGACCGTCCACAGTGCAGATCATCTCCGTCCCAACGTACACTTCCTGTAGAAAACAAACTTCCGTTAGTAAATACACATGGTTTAAAATGTATTTACTGTGTATAGTAGCTACTTGGTGGAGGGGCAAAAGGGGGCATTGCCCCCTCGGAAAGAATTTGTGCCCCCCCAGTTTTCATAAAGGATTATTCACTCAAAACTGAAAATTCCTTCTGTCACTAATTACTAACACTCCTGTCATTCCAACAGAACACACATTAAGCAATGTGTTTATTTATTATATAGCAACTAAATTATTAAAATTAATTAAAGCAAAAATTAATTAATTAATTGAAGTGAAATTAAAGCAATAGTCCAGGGATCTGGTCCAGGTCAGGGTGCGCTTGTATATGGCTTTTAAAAATTTCTGGCTACACGAATGCCTTACATTTAGCTACTATCTTTTTTAAATGACATTATAGTGTAACATTTAACTTTTTCCTAACACTGATAATGATTGGTTGGGTAATAGGCAACGTGAAGCATGACTTGGTTGAACTGATTTCACTAGATTTATTTACCGGTTATACGAATACCGTGGGTTAGCTTGCATGTGTAGGCATAATTTGATGTCTTTACCTAAAATGTTAAACATTTATGTTATTTGAAATAAAACGGAAAGAAATAAGGAGAATATATTATCATTTAGGCTAAACCACTCTTTTGGTGCTGAAGCCATGATCTCTTTGCAATTATTTTAACAGTATCGTTGCCTAACCTTCATTGATAAAATCAGTAATAGCGAAACTGTGCATATTATTACTATAAAAAAGTATATTACTGCCTTAAGTCTGTAACATAAAGCAGTAATGCAAAGTAATTATACATAAGTGAATAAATAGCCTACATAAACAAGAGGTACCAAAATCAGTGACCAGTCACCTACAGGATTAAAATGCCCCCTCAGTTATGACATTCTGGTGCCGGGCCTGCGTACCACTCAGTGGAAACGGGCCACTTTTGACCATTGCCTACTTGACTATTCTTTGTTAATAAATACTGCATGTGGATCCAAACGTCTGTTGCTAGATTCCGTCGTTACAACAGTTTTCTTGCTGTTTATACATGGAATTGAAAGCCAGTATAAGTATCAGCTCAAAAATATGCCTGAGATTATTATTATACCTGTACCCTTATACAAATGCCCATTTTTTGTTTGTGTGTGTTTCTTTAAATGTAAATAAACTGCTCCAATAAACAAAACATCTCCATGTGTTCTAAAACAGTTCAGTTCTGCGCACAGAATATCATATTAATATTCAACTTTATATTTTTTCGCATAAATTATGAATCGTACACAAGATTGTGTTGATAAACATAAATATTGATGAATATTTCTAAGTTTCTAAACCTTTATATTGTTTATCAATCGCCAAATATACCGAAATTATAAATACATATTTTCATAAAGATGCATTCTTTATTGCAAAAACCACAGTATAGAATGATAATAATAGAAAACCCTTTAAAATCTCATAAACAGCAAAAGTGGAATGCAGTCATTTAAATTAATTCCAAATTCAATTAATACACTTAACTTAGTGCTGTCACTAACGATTAATCCTGATTAGTCGCATCCAAAATAAAAGTTTGTATTTACAAAAATTATGTGTATTTACTGTCTATAAAATTGGTACATATATATAAAAATAAACCTAAAATACAAAACCAAAATATGTTCATATATATTTATTTATATAATATGTATAAGATTAAAATATTTAATTTTGAAATATAAATAAACATTTACTCAAAGATAAATAAATACACATGTACAGTGCTCAGCATATATAAGTGCACCCCTTACAAAACTCTAATTTAAATGAATATTTTCTAAAAGAAGCTTTACAATATTATATCTGTGCATATATATTAGATTTGTCAGTGCTGAAACCAAATCTTATTAAACAAAATAACTTATGATGACTGAAATTTTCACCCAAATTCATATGTTAGGGAAAATTATCAAATAAAAAATATTAATAGAGCTAAATTTAAGAGAATGTACACAATTTTGTTGAAAAATTGTAGGTTGTAATTTTATTTTCCAATATTTTGCATGAATTTAAATTCATTATCTTTTTGTTTCTAAAGATGTTTGATGACAAAAATATTATTTTAATAAAAATATCTGTTTAATAAACCTGTTTTGTTCGAGTGCATCAAAATATATTACCTACAGTTGAAGTCAGAATTATTAATCCCCTTGGAATCTTTTATTCTTTTTAAAATATTTCCCAAATGATGTTTATCAGAGCAAGGAAATTTTCACAGTATGTATAAAAAATTTCTGATAGTATCTTTTCTTCTTTCTTCTTGTTTTATTTCGGCTCGAATAAAAGCAGTTTTAATTTTTTTAAACACCATTTTAAGGTCAAAATTATTAGCCCCTTTAAGCTATATTTTTTCCATAGTGTACAGCAGTGGTTCTCAAAATGGGGGTGTTGCCTTGTGATTTCGAAAAATCTATTTATTTTTATTAAACCATAAGAATTACCATATTTTATTCATAACCTTTTGAAGACAAAAATAAAATAGTTGTTTATACTGTAGCTACTATATACAGTACTATACAATACAATACAATATAGCTACTATAGTAGCTTATAGTTACTATATAGATATATACTTATAGACCCCTGGGGTAATTACATTATGTTAAAGACACAGCAATAGCGTCAGATGCAGCAGATTAATTTTATAACACCAGGTTAAACTTTCTGGCACATTGACATACTAAAAAAATTAAATGAAGAATAGACTTGGGTCTATTGGTGTGTGTGCGCCATTGCATGCAAGGTTTATGTATTTATAACAACCTCAGAGGATATTGGGGGTCGCGAGTGACTGGCATTGTTATTATGGGGGTCGCGGGCTGAAAAGTTTGGGAGCCCCTGGTCTACAGAACAAACCGTCGTTATACAATAACTTGACTGATTACCCTACCCTGCCTAGTTGACCTAATTAACCTAGTTAAAATCTTTCAATTTCACTTTAAGCTGTATAGAAGTGTCTTGAAAAATATCTAGTCAAATATTATTTACTGTCATCATGGCAAATATAAAATCAGTTACTAGAAATGAGTTATTAAAACTATTATGTTTAGAAATGTGTTGAAAAAATCTTCTCTCCGTTTAACAGAAATTGGGGGGAAAATAAAGAGGGGGGCTAATAATTCTGACTTCAACTGTATATTTACTGAAAAATGGATGAAAACATAAATTTTCAAACTGGGGTGTACCCATTTATGTTGAGCACTGTAAATATATATAAAAAATATATACAAGCTTTTAAGTTGGATGTGATTAATCGTGATTAATCTTTTGACAGTACTCATTTAAATACTTTGTGTTTTAAATGCTTTGTGTGTGATCAATTTCTGCAGTATGCAATACACATACATTGCATAGATTTTCTGTATGCATGGAATCGATTCCTGTAGAACGTTGTGTTCATTTGCTAGTTAATGCTGATGAATATCTTGGGGGGAAAACACAACGTGATACTGCTGCTAAAAATCTTCCCAAAAATGGAGCAAATATGAGAACACATGAACCTGGCTTTCTAAAATAAGAGCTTGGCCTGTTTAGAGGATAGTTGAGTGTGTGTAGGTGACAATGTGTGCCTGACAGAGAGTATTTTAATGCTGTTGTGTAATCTCAGGTGATTTATTTTGTGATCACATCACTCAAATCACTTTTAGTGAGAGTCAGAAACACGTGACTTTCTCCGTCTGTTTTTGGTGTTTTAATGTGTCATGAATTCAAAAGTATTAAGCAGCACAGCTTAATTTAACATTGATAATAAAAGAAATGATACTCGAGTACAAAATCAGCATGTTAGAATATCTTTTGAAGGATCTTGTGACTCTAAAGACTGGAGAAATGACATTACAGATTCAGCTTTAAATCATAGGGAAAATACATTTATATTTCACATACAGTAGATGAGTTATTGTAAAATTATACAGTTACAAAATTACTGTTTTAATGAGTTTTTGATCAAGTAAATCCACCCTTCTCTCTAAAACATAAAAAAATCCAGTTACTGATCATTTTTTGTGTATGATTTATAAATATGCGTGTGTTTGTGAACGCAGTGGTCTTAGGGAAATATATAAATAGACTCCTGCAGTGAGAGGCATGAATCATCTTCAGACTTCAGGCATTTTGTGGCAAATGTGCGATGAGACATTTCTGTGGTCTTGACTTGTTGATAAAAAATACATGCATGTCCTTCGTCACTCAAATAAATGTCACTCAATCTTTGAGTTTCCACAGGCAAAAGACAAACCATAATACATTACATTCTGACACTGAATGAGTGTGCATGTTCACATGAACAAATCACACACTCCATTTTTTGTTCCTTCTGAGGAATCTATTGCTCAGACCACTGAGCCAGAAACACGGCATTTAGGATTCATGTTGTGTTCACTATGTCCACATCAAAAAATGAAAAATTATACTAGACCAAAACATAATGCATGGGCTCTCTGGGTTTTTATTTGTTTGGAATAGTTATTATTATAATGATTTTGCTTGGTGCATGCTGCTATGAAAGTGAAACTTGATATTTTCCTCACAATATTTTGCATGATTTCATGATTAAAATAAATGCATGAAATAAAAAATGTCCGACCTTTAGTTTAGCTCTAATTTAAGAAATTACAAGCATTTTTAGCTCCATATTCATCTTTAGCTGCTTATCAGAATCAGAATCAGAATCAGTTTTATTGCCAAGTGTGCTTCACACACACAAGGAATTTGTTTTGGCAACAGAAGCTTCCAGTGTACATAAAGTGACAAGTGACAACACAAAATTAAATACAAGAAAAGAAAAGACAATAAACATCAAACAGAGATGCAGTTAGTCAAAAACATCTGGATGATGAGTTGTATGTACAGATATGTTGTAAATATACAGGTTATAAGGTGCAGTGTACAAGTGCGTATGAGAAAGTATTGAACGTTTATTGCATAGTAGGGGAATATTTAACTGTTCATGAGGTACTTCATGCCTTCATCACATCTCGTCTTGATTTTTGTCATTCTCTTTTTGGGGGTTGCAGTACATTCAAAATACAGCTGCACGTGTTTTGACTCACACATCTTCACGCCATAACATTACTCCAGTCCTTCAACAACTTCACTGGTTTCCTTTTCAGTTACGTATTGATTTTAAGATTCAGATTTTAACCTAAAAATCAGTACATGGGTCAGCTCTAGATTACATCTGTGATCTGGGGTGTGTTTCCCAAATAACGATGTAACTCGCAGCTGAACTATCATAAAATGATGTATCATCTGGGAAAAGAACGATATAGTGACGAGTGTTTTCCAAAACCTGTAGTTTCTGTCGCAGATCCATCGTTTGAACCACGTTAAACGCCCATAATGATGCTCTAAACAGGGTGGTAACAACTTCTTTAGAGAAGAACCCCATAATTTCTTTGTGCAAATTATATTGTTTTATACGCACACGCATTTAAAAAAAATTCTATATTTGTTTTGGTAAAAACATGCAGCCGTTTTCCATATTGATTGAAATATATGTAAACGGCACATATAGAGCCTACAGTATGTTTACTTTACAAATATTATTGAGAATATTCTATATTCTATTAACATATATTAACATCTAAATTAACATAAAATCACTAACACAAAGTCTAATCTCATATATAAATCATATAAATAAATAAATAATGAGTTTTTTTATTTAGAAATGACATTTAGTATTTATAATTTATTAGGAAATAAAAAAATACTCCTATTATTAATAATAATAATAATATTATAAATAATAATAATGATGATGATGATGATTATTATTGTTATTATTTGTATTGTTATTAAGTTGGATATTGTTTATTTATTTTTTGAAAAGTCTACTTTTATAATTTGACACATGCAAACCACTGCAGAAATGTTCTAACCAACAGACCCATGTCATATACAGTACAGATACTTAATAAATAGCCTACTATAAATTAAAAGCATTAACGTATGCTGTTTTTTTGTTTTCAAAAGCTTTGGAGATGTAATGTAAATTCAGCTTTTAAAAAATAAGTCAGCTACGTCATGAGCCACGGCTGTGTTCAAAATGACATCAATGTTTCTAAGTGCACTGCGAAGGGAGTGCAATTGTAAACATGAAGATCGTTAAAACGGAACTATAAAAATACTTTAAAAGCAAGTTACACCTAAGAGTGATTACTTTAATGCTTTTTAAAAAATAATAATTTTAAGTTTAAATGTCAGAATGTTCTAAACAAATAGGGCATAGGGGGGAAACTGGGAATAGAACACAACAGGAACTATGTTTCTAACTACAGCTCCAGAGGTGTCGTTGCAAGCATACAAGTTTGCGATGCAGTTTGCGAATTTCGTTGGAACAATGGATTTGGGAAACGCCAAATCAACAAACTATGTTTGTAACGACCGAACTTGTGACCTTAGTTGGCTAATGATGGTTTTAGGAAACACACCCCTGATGACTTTTCTACTCCTAATTGTCTTCATTCTTTATCTGGACTCACTGTATGAGCTGCGCTGTAGATCAAAGTTCATGGGAGGTAGGGCTTTTTCTTAATGTGTGCATAAATAATGGAATGCATTACCCACAATTATCAGAAATGCCATTTCTTTAGATTGTTTTTAGAAGATAGTTTTTAGGAAGGTACAGTGAGGAGGGATTTTTATTTTATTGTTCTATCATTTTAAAGTATTTGTAAAAACATATCTTTATAAATAAAATCAATTGGACATCGAAATGCTGCAAGCTAATGTATGCACTGTAAAAAAGAGTAATAGTACATATATTTTAAATCTCTTACTATTTTCTATAAGGAATAAGATGTGGAAAGGTGACTTATTTTAATGTAATTTTGACATTTTATGCATTTACAGTTTGATACAATTTTGTATATAAGGTGCTCAGCATATATGAGTACACCCATCACAAATCTCTCATTTAAATGAATATGTTCGATAGGATGCTTTACAATATTGTATTTGAGCATATACAGTAGGGTTGTCGCAATACCATTAATTAATCTTACAATACTTTACCAGCTAAAGTATCATAATACCAAGTAGTATTGCAATACTGTAATTCATAACTTAAATTATAAAGAAAATTTGTCAGAAATACTATATTTTATGGCATAATAGGCCTACTTGAATTGAATTCATAATTCCCTTAAGGCCAAAAAGTATTATTTGCATGTCACTTCATCTAAAATGTATTCATTCTTTTTGGTTATTTTGTAGATAACTGACCAACAAAAATAGATTAAAATAAAGATACAAATTATACAGAATGAAATTTGTTACAAACAAGCATTTTTCCAACTAAATTAGGCTATTTAAATTGGTCAAAAATGGTTTCAATGTTCCCTGTTGCTATTGTGGGTTTTTCATCTATTGTTTTTGTTCAATCATCTCAGCTAACAATCTAAAGTAATTCAAAATTTCACCTTGTGTTTCATTCTTTTAAAGAGATAAGAACAGGAACAGAAATGAACCGATTCAGATGTGTGTTCGAACTGAAGCATTGGAAAATGTGCAATAGGCTACCATAAAAGGCGGAAATCCTACACAGTTTTGCAACCTTAAAGAGCTCCACAGACTATTCAAATAAAATGGTTTACTGCTGCACAAGCATGTAATCATTTCAGTGACTTTTCCACATGCAACATTATCTATTGTAGATAAACCATTAATGACGATACTACCGTTGACAAACTACAGTGACACCACCAGTATTTTGGAGCCATAGTATCGCGATACTACCATAGTACCGGTAAATCGTGCAACCCTAATATACAGTACATTAGATCATTCAGTACTGAAGCCAAATCTGGCAAAATAATTTACGATAAAGATCCAAAAATTAGTAGCCCAAATTTATAGGTAAGGAAAAAAATATTAAATACAATAAAAAATAGCAAAAATCATAAGAAACTAAAAATATATACACTTTTGTTGAAATCTTGTAGTTATTTTCTCTGTATTATCTTTCTATTTCAAAAGATGTTCGATGTCTAAAATATAATTTTAATAAATATATCTGTTTAATGTATCTGTTTTGTTCAAATGCACCAAAATATTTCCTATATTCACTAAGAAATGGATCAAAATATTCCTTTTCAAAACAGGGTGTACTTATTGTACATAAAATATGAAACACATAAACTAGTTATTTTTTTTATAACAGATACATTGAAGAAACACTGCACATTGGTTTTATTAAAAGCTGAATAATCCAGAGAATGTGATTAATGCCGAAAGCTTCACTGTATGTACATTCTATGCGACTCACTCTGAACTGGCCTCCAGTGCCATCATCCAGCTCTAGTATATACCCGTCCACAGCGATGGTAGAGAGAGGCGGCTGTTTCCAGGAGAGAGTGGCGCTGCTGGTTTGAGTGCAGCACTCCTCTAACTGAAGAATAGGAGCAGCTGGAACTACACACACACACACACACACACACACACACACACACACACACACACA
>CAIGQZ010001313.1:4384119-4395016 GCA_903798205.1 Danio tinwini | reverse complement strand
AGATAGATAGATAGATAGATAGATAGATAGATAGATAGATAGATAGACAGACAGACAGATTGGCTCACCCTTCATCTGTACAAAGTCTAGTTGGTGTATGGTCTGCAGGAGAGGCCCGCTGTCCAGCGTCAGGTCAAAGTCACTGCTCATGCGGGGGGTCAGAGAGCCTTTCCCCCACTGATTCTCCGTCATATGGACCCGTCTGATCAGAGCATCCGAGATCTGCATTCAGAATACATTACACGCTATTAAGTCACATTAATGAAGTACTGCCCTTATGTAAATGCATGACCTTCTGTTAATTTAATAAGAGTCCTCGGAGCTGGAAACCGTCTGTGATCAGGAAAGTTTTGAAAGGCGAAGGTGTCATTGAGCATGAGTTTGGAAAAACACACTCTTCGCACAAACTTTTTACATATTTATGAGGAATTGATAAGCTTTTTAATTAATGCTAATGGATAAGCAGTGTTAAGTTTATTATTCAGGTGTCAATCTTTTAGAATTGATAGACGGCTCAGTGGTTATCACTGTCGCCTCACAGCAAGAAGGTCGCTAGTTCGAGTCCTAGCTTCTACAGTCCAAAGACATTCGCTATAGGTGAATTGGGTCAACTTAAAAAATTGGCCATAGTTTATGAATGTGTGTGAATGTGAGTGTGTGTGGGTGTTTCTCAATACTGGGTTGCGGCTGGAAGAGCATCCGCTGCGTAAAACATATGCCGGAATAGTTGGTGGTTCATTCCACTGTGGCAACCCCTGATAAATAATGGACTAAGCCAAAGAAAAAGGAATGAATGAATGTACAAAGTTCCACAATACTGTAAAATCATTAACATATGTGATAATATCACACTGGCTTGCAAGCAATTTCTGCACACTATTCAAAACAGCAATGTCTATTATGACTTTAAAATTCTGGGCAATACAGATAAGCCACTTAATTTTATGCTATGGTTATGACTGATAAATGTCTGATATAAAAATATAGATAAATTGAGAAATCACTAATTTATACAGTTAAAAATAACGGCTGATATATTTTCTAACTTTATAAAAACACTACTACAGTGTGTATAACATTTTCACATGTTAAATAAAACACTACATGCTAAAACTAAAATGACTTTAAAATGCGTGAATTCAGGCATTCCAAGATTATTTTTAGTTTTTTTTTATTAAATTTCTTTTTAAAGGGGAACAATCAAAACTAAAACCCACACTGCTATAAGTGAAGTTAGGAATCACACGTTAATAAAGTATAAAATAATGGGCTCTATGCACAGCTAGAGTTTTAAAGCCAACGATAAACTTCCGATGAAAGCTTAATGTGACTATATTCAATTTCACAAGGTTGTTTTTACAGCACTTATGTTGTGATGTAATCACAATACATTCAGATAAATAGACTTTAGCATCCATTTAGTTGTTCAAGCGTAAAACGGGATGAAAGACCGTTGTAACCACTAGCGCCATCAGTAGGCTAGCACAGAACTTTCATTGAAAATACTGGGGTAAAATAAACTGTCATATTTTAAAGACCTGGTGGGGGGAAATGGAATTTAATGCAGTGCTTCTTGTCCGATCTGAAACCCACTTCATATCGTACATCCAACAGGCAGTGAAGATCTTAAACCTGACATTGTAATGGAAAGACAGTTCACCGCAAGCTCTAGGGCTGCCTGACTGAAAATTAAAACTCTGTGTGCATATAGTCCATTTCATTTGCAACACAACAGTTCTGTCTGGTTCTTGAATCTGATTGGCTGATAGCCGTGAGATATTCTGTCAGTAACGGCACTGGTACAGCCTCTTCACCCTTGTGTATTACTCCGCCCACATACAGCGACAAGCAGAGGACACTCTACAGTTTGACAAATATTGCTGCTGTTGAACAACAATGTACTTTTGAGGCTTTTTCGATGAGAATGTAGTTGTTTAGATTGCAACTATGCAGTTTATTTATAAGGATAGAGCCTATTTGAAAATATTTATAATTTGTGAGAGACAGTCATTAGCCTGTCTGAGCAGAGCAAGGACAGTTGACATTGTCCATCCACAAGATGGCGACAGGGACAGCAAAACAAAGCTTTAGAGGAGGAAAAACCCAGCGTAATTTTAAACTACAGCTGATCAAATCATTTTAAAACTGGTAAGAAATATTGTGTCATTTCTCTATTTTGTATGTTTTAGTGCTGTATTTATACCCTAGCAATTGTAGTGTGTTGAGTGTGAGATGGGACTCATCTTAAAGTTCTATAGCCAGAGATGGCCATCTGTTTCTAATGTGTCTTCTGTTGTCGTTACTGCAGACTAGTTCAGTAAACAAAAAGAAAGAAAAAATGCCTGCTTGTGTTTAGAATTTTTCCTTATCACAAACACAATAGTAATCTGGTAGTGTTTGCTTTGCTTTGGCTTTTTTAGGTTTAATTTTTGGAATCTACTGATTGCAACAGAGAAATACTGGGAGATATCTCTGTAGACTGAGATGGCATTTCATGCCGTTCAGTCTTATAATCTTAAAATGTGAGCAACATCACCTGTTTTGTCATCACTTTAGACATTACGCTAGAGAATCATTCAAATACTACTGTAGCTCTAAAATGACGCTGATGAAGTAGCAATAGTTTCTGCTGTTCTGATGTCAGCTGCAGATGTGAATGAATGGCGGAAGAAAGTAGTTCCTCTTACAAAAGGATTTTGAGACTCTTCGTGTTTGATTTTCTTTTTTATATGCATGATTGTGCTGTCAAACTGTTGTATAAATGCAATATCACACGAGTTGCAGTGGTATAGCCATGTTGCATTGCTACTCGTGTGATATTGCTCATACACAACATGAATAAGTAAATTAATTTAAGATTAGCTAATGGTCCAACATTATAAAATATTCTGTTTTAACTATTTGTTTTCAAGGATTAACTTAAATGATTACAAAGACAATTTTAATACACATTTAGTCAATAAAGTTTGCTAAAATAAATCTTTTCTGCAGTACTCTCTGATGAAATATCCACTAGACAATAGGAATTTCAGAAAAGCAGTCCAAATCCAAAAATCCAATTAGCTTCATGTCAAATCAATCGTGATCTTTGTAAACCTATAAAATGGACCTTATACTTTCCCATCCATTAAAAGTTCCCTCAGATTTTTCTTTATTGTATATAAGCTCTAACTTTCGGTCAGCATCAGCAGATAAGCTTGGTTAGTGTGATGATAAATGTCTCAGACCTGCAGGAAGCCGCTGGGATCATTCTCTTTGATAACCTCCAGACAGTACTCCATTAGTCCTGTGGTCTGCCTCAACTTCACCGTGCAGTGCGAGATCTGATCACGAACCACCTGAGAAAAAACAAAAAAACTAGATGAAACGGCAGAAAGAAAAAAGAAAGAGAATGAATCTGTGATAGTGGTGCTGAGGCTGAGTTGCTAGGCAACAGCAGGACCATTTCTAAGCATCCTCTCTGAGCAATAACACACATCACTGACCTTTAACACACACATACACACACACACACACAAAACCCCACAATACTACTAAAACCCATCAGCACCTTGTGTTTGTTTTTTAATGGAATGCTTGTGTCTGTAAGTGTCCCTCCTACCTCTACTTCAACATATCGGCCATATCTTCTTTACATGATACGCACGTACACACTGACGCACACATGAGTCCTCTAAGAGAATCTAACCATAGTGAAATGATTCCAACATAGAGCTCTTCTTTTACGAGAGCCAATCAAATGCAGAATGAGACCGAAGCAGGTTGAACTATTCTAATATTGACAGACTGGGAAGGGTTGGTGGGTGGACGTGACCAGCAATGACAGACCTTATGCTGGGTTCACAATAAACACAGAGCATTGCATCACTCACTCTATTGTGGGATGGGATGTTTTTTTGTGAAATTTCTGGTCAAGTGTAATTATTTGAATTTGTGCGAAAGACGCAGTTTAGGTGAATTCTGAGCATTCACGACAAACATCTTACGCATTAAGTATCATTCATGCTGCCTGTTGAAAATTTGCTTATTCTTGCACATTTCCATTGACTTTGTATGTAATCTACAAATATACTGTACCTAATTTTGCATGTAATGTGAGTCCAGCATTAAATTTAAAGTTTGCGGTAAATCAAAATTAACAATGTTTATTTGACGTGCGCACATTATTAGTTTTAAAGGAGCACTCCACCTTTTTTTGGAGACAGGCTCATTTTACAAGTTAGCCCTAGTATTTAGCCAATCTCCGGGTTTGGCAGGAGCACTCTTAGCTTAGCTTAGCATAAATCATTAAAGTGGATTAGACCATTAGCATCGTACTCAACAACAAAAAGAGATTTTCCTATTTTAAACTTGACTTTTCTGTGGTTACATTGTGTACTAAGACAAATGAAAAATTTTAAGTTGCTATTTTTAGGTCAATATGGCTAGGAACTGTAATCTGATTCTGGTGTAATAAACAATACACTTTGCAGCCATACCATTAAAAGAAGAAGGCCAGAAAAAAGGTCGCTTTTATTTTTGAGGGAACTATTGCTTTAAGGCAAGATGCTTCAGATGAATAAAAAAATGTGCTCATAGATATCACCATTAGGCTTGTCACTTGATTACAATATGTTCAAGAAACCAGCCTGAGATGATTCATGCTTTATGACATGGTGCGTTATCCTGCTGTAAGTAGCCATCAGTAGATGGGTACGCAGTGGTCATAAAGGGATGGACATGGTCAGCAACAATACTCAAGTAGGCTGTGACATTGACACGATGCTCAATTGGTACTAATGGACCCATTACACCACCACCAGCTTGAACCGTTTATACTGTACAAGGCAGGATGGATTTATGCTTTCATGTTGTTGACGACAAGTTCTGGCCCTACCATCTGAATGTTGCAGCAGAAATCAAGACTCATCAGACCAGGCAACGTTTTTCCAATCTTCTATTGTCTAATTTTGGTGAGTCTGTGCTAATTGTAGCCTCAGTTTCCTGTTCTCAGCTAACAGGAGTGGCACCCAGTGCAGTCTTCTGCTGCTTTAGCCTATCCGCCTCAAGGTTCAATGTGTTGTGCGTCCAGAGATGCTCTTATGCATACTTCTGTTGTAACGAGTGGTTATTTGAGTTACTGTTGCCTTGCTTTCAGCTTGAACCAGTCTGGCCATTCTCCTCTGACCTCTGGCATCAATAAGGCATTTGCACCCACAGAACTGTCGCTCACTGGATATTTTCTCTTTTACGGACTATTCTCTGTAAACCCTAAAATGGTTGTGCGTGAAAATCCCAGTAGATCAGCAGTTTCTGAAATACTCAGACCAGCATGTCTAGCACCAACAACCATGCCACGTTCAAAATCACTTAAATCTCCTTTCTTCCCCATTCTTCCCCCAGTTTGAACTGCAGTAAATCGTCTTGACCATGTTTATATTAGAGTTGCTGCCATGTGATTGGCTGATTAGAAATTTGCGTTAACGACCAGTTGGACAGGTGTACCTAACAAAGTGGCCAGTGAGTGTACATCGCCCATTGTTTTCATAAAATTGAAAGTCAACAACATTTTAGCTGACTGTGCAGCCTGTCATCTCATCCAATGTCTGAAACAATCCTTACTGACAGCTGAGGAAAAAGTGAATTTTCCCATTTTCCTGAAAACTACTTTAGGATGATGATGATGTCCAAGTGAACATCAAAGTTTTAAAGCTGCAGTCCAATCATATAAAGATTACAGTGCAAAATAGCACACATTCACAAAAATGTCATTTTACAAGGACATTTATATATATATAAAAAAAAAAAATGAAGAAATGCTGTGTCGTCTTGCAGAGCCACTGGACAAAGCTAGAAGCCTGGCATCTTTGTAACCATGGAAACAGTCATGTGGCACCATGGAGACTGAAGGAGAGAATAGGCCCATATAAGAGGCCGGCAAAAGCATCAGTTCTCATATGCTACTCTTAGCAGAGGATACCAGGAGCATTTTAGTATGCCAAAGTAACAGTAATATTAATGGACTAGACCAGGGGTGCCCAAACTCGGTCCTGGAGGGCCGGTGTCCTGCAGATTTTAGTTCCAACTTGCCTCAACACACCTGCAAGGATGTTTCTAGAAAGCCTAGTAAGAGCTTGATTAGCTAGTCCAGGTGTGTCTGATTGGGGTTGGAACTAAACTTTGCAGGTCACCGACCCTCCAGGACTGAGTTTGGGCACCTCGAGACTAAACTATAGATAATATTAACAATAATAATTAATAATAATAATAATAATAATAATAATAATAATACACAATAATATCAAACTGAATACAAGTAATCATATGTATAAATTACTGTAAAAATGATAACATTCATTCATTTATTTTCTTTTCGGCTTAGTCCCTTTATTGGTCGCCACAGCTGAATGAACCGCCAACTTATTCAGCATATGTTTTATGCAGCGGATGCCCTTCCAGCTGCACCCCATCACTGGGAAACACCTATACACTCTCATTCACACACATACACTACTGACAATTTAGCTTACCCAATTTACCTACAGCACATGTCTTTGGACTTGTGGGGGAAACCGGAACACCCGGAGGAAACCCACTTAAACGCAGGGAGAACATGCAAACTCCACACAAAAATGCCTACTGACCCAGCTGAGGCTCGAACCAGCCACCTTCTTGCTGTGAGGCGATTGTGCTACCCACTGTGCCGCCCCATATTATTTTTATGTTTTTAATTATTTTTAATATCTTATTTTTTCACAATTTTGTAAAATGTATTTTTGAAAATTGTCACTGTATTTTTGTATAATTGTATAATAAATGTTAAATATTATCACTAAAAGCTAAAACCCAAATGCTTTTAAAATGCTAGTGAATTTAGGCATTACAAAAATTATACAGTAAATAATAATTATGTTAATTATTTAAATTATTATGGCAGCACGGTGGGTAGCACAATCGCCTCACAGCAAGAAGGTCACTGGTTTGAGCCTCGGCTGGGTCAGTTGGCGTTTCTGTGTGGAGTGTGCATATTCTCCTGGTGTTCGCGGTTTGCTCCGGGTGCTTTGATTTCCCCCACAAGTCCAAAGACATGCGCTATAGGTGAATTGGGTAAGCTAAATTGGCCGTAGTGTGTGTGTATGGATGTTTCCCAGTGATGGGTTACAGCTGGAAAGGCAGCAGCTGCGTAAAACATATGCTGGATAAGTTGGCGGTTCATTCAGCAGTGGCAATCTCTGATTATTAAAGAGACTAAACCGAAAAAGAAAATGAATAAATGAAATCATTTATTATATTTATGAAAAAAACATTTTTTTGATTTTGCATAAATAAAAAACAATTATCAAAAAAGAAATGTACATTTATATTCATTGTGGGGGACACAGGGGCTCAGTGTTTAGCACTGTCGCCTCACAGCAAGAAGGTCGCTGGTTCGAGTCCTGGCTGGGTCAGTTGGCATTTCTGTGTGGAGTTTGCATGTTCTTCCCGCGTTCAGGTGGGCTTCCTCCGGATGCTCCGGTTTCCCCCACAGTCCAAAGACATGCGCTATAAGTGAATTGAATAAACTAAATTGTCCGTAGTGTATGTGTGTGAATGAGTGTGTATAGATGTTTTCCAGTACTGGGTTGCAGCTGGAAGGGCATCCGCTGTGTAAAAGATAAGCTGAATAAGTTGGCAGTTCATTCCACTGTGGCGACCCCTGATGAATAAGGGGACCAAGTCAAAGTAAAATGAATGAATAAATATTCATTGTGAGATTATCATGTTTTTTAAAGCTAATTTAACAATTGTACTTTTCACTTCTCATCAATTATAACCCACTTTTTAAAGAAAGAGAAATATACTGACCCTGAAAATTTTCAGTTTTTAATAGTGATTTTTTCTTATTTCATTGAACAACGAGTAAAGAAATTACTTAGACAAATGATAGAAAAGATGATAAAAAAGTCACCATATTTATGTAGACTACAGTATGTATGCATTTCAGTCTTGAAATGTTAATCATCAACTAGAGGCAACAAAACCAGAAACATGTCATTACACTATTGGGCAGATGAACTCAATAATGTTCCAAGATTTAGTTTCTTGGCTGCATTCTTCAGCTGCGTTTTAACCAGACAGAATAGCAGTAGACTAACTATAGGTGCAGTCAGTCTCACTGGAGCTGCCTGAGATTCAGAGTCTTATTCAAGGACACAATGACTCGAGGTTAAACCTGTCCATAGCCCAGATTTTTAACCAAAACACTGTGTTCTTTCCCTCTGTGGAAGAAAACCCTTTCATATGACACAGAAGCTTGGTTTTGAAACAGGCTGTTCTGACACGGCAACAATGGCTGATGATTAACCCTTCGCCTGAAGCTCCATATTATATATCCAACACTGGCAGGAAAGGCATTTAATGAATTTATAATGGGAAAAACACAAAGAAAAAACTTAGTTTGACCGGACATCTGTTGCTCTAATGAGAAATGTTACTTAAACACATTTAAAGGTGTCTTGAACTGCTTTTTATGTGTATTTATTGTATACTGTTTAGTTTGTATTGATCTACTGAGGTTCAACTTATAGCAAGATCCAGAATTTTACACCTAAAACATAATAATTTAGAAGTAAAAGGCTATTTTCTGTTTCTGTTTTGATGCCCCTCATTACAAAACATTGTTAAAATAAGCATGGCAGATTGTAGACTCAGAAGTAAACACCCACTGCTATGAATGGCAAACATTTTTTGCATATTTAAATATTTGAAAGAACAGCTTTGGATTAACTTTGCTTTAAGGACCACAATGGAATTATGTGATATCCTTGATGAATTAAGTGTATTCCCTTATGTTTTGTCAAATAAAAAGAATTTTTTCGTCTGTAGGTCCGCTCACGCTCTGCCTCTTTGCCCTTATTTGGTATCCCCCGGTTGGTGCGATAACGCACGAACAAAATGGCGACGGTTGGCCACGTCTCCTGTTAGCTTCTTTTGGGTTCTTCATAATCCTATGGGTGACGTCATGGATACTACATCCATATCTTCAACAGTCTTTGCTCTTACTACTGTTGAGTATTACTGAAAAATGACAAAGCATGAATCCCCTTGCATGGAATTTATTCATCACCTCTATTAACACATGCTGGAAAACCCTCAAGGTGGCAGTCATTAAACCTGCCATTAAGAAATCAAGTTGTGGGATTTGGATAATTATCACCATGTTCTCCAAAATAGCACAGAGAGCTATTAATACTAGAGATCCTAATACCTGGCGCTGTTCACAGCTGGCATTAAGATGTGTGTTGGCCAATCAGATCACAGACACAAATGACATCCCTTAATATTTCATTAACCCTTAAATAGCATAATATGGATGGGTATGACTAAAGATGCCATAGTTGTCTATGCACCCAGCTACAGTTCTCAAAACTGTCATACACTGTTTTTCTCTTAAAGATAATCTTTGAGAAAGTTGTGTGTGTGGTTGCGCTTACTGAGAGTTTGTGCTCATGTTCTTTGGTTACTCTGCTGAGAAGCTGTGCTTTCCTGCGGTTCAGAGCTTCAATCAGAGCATCACACTGGGCCACCAAACAAGCCTCAAATTCAACTCCATTCTCCTGAAACACACCATCAGGAAATAATCAGATCATTATAGAGCTTTGATATTACACTGCATAGGTGTGAGTGTGTAAGTGTTAGTGCATGCATGATTTACCTGTATGTGTTGGACCATATTTCTGAGCTGCACCAGGAACTCTTTAGCCTCTGTGGCCCGATCAGACAGAATATTCAATGCTTGAGAGAGTTGTCCCTGAAAACATGAAGACAGAGAGAGATGAGACATACAGACTATAGTATAAAGAGTGTAATATTTCTATGGAAAATGTAATGCAAGACGAATAAAAAGTACATTAAAGCAGACTTGAAAAAGATTTAATAAAAAGCTTAAACCACCAAACTGCTCTGATAATGTTGGTGTGTTAAAAAAGCTATAAATATACTATGCTAATAACATAAAACTATTAGCAATAAGTTAAATCATGTTAACAGCTTGCTATTACATCTGGTAAAAATTTGCTAACTTAAAATTAATGCTAGCAATATGGTAAAAACTTGTTAACATGTTTGCAGCATGACCTGGCATGTCGCTAAGATATATCTGTCTGACTGTCTGTGGGTCTATCTATCTAGAAGCTGAAAAACATGCATTTTTAGCAATATGCTAAAAGATGTTAATAATGTGCAAGATCATGTTAGCAAAAGATCAAAAGAAAATCAGCACACTGCCACTATTGCTCTCAAAAATCCTTTAATAGCACAACATTTCGATCTACATGGTCTTCATCCGGTAAAATAATACAAATTGGAGTACTCAAGAAATGATGATACAGCTCTACACATGACACCTGTAATCAATCACCCCAATCAGCAAGCCAATAAGCCAGTAAACAGGCACATAAACATACAACAATATACATATGACAATATGAGATACATACATACCACCACAAAAAAAAGACTATACAAATCCACCCTGCTGAAAAAAACTGCTTAAACCAGTGTAAGCTGGTTAGCTGGTTTTAGCTGGTCAACCAGCCTAGTTTTAGAGGGGTTTTAGCCATTTCCAGGCTGGTTTCCAGCCACTTCCAGCCTGGTCTTAGCTGGTCAGGCTGGAAAATGACCAGCTAAAACCAGTTAAAACCAGCTTGACCAGCCTGGTTTAAGCTGGACATAGCTGGTTTTAACTGCGCTCCCAGCCAGGCTATGCTGGTCAAGTTGGTTTTAGCTGGTCATCTCCCAGCCTGACCAGCTAAACCCAGGCTGGAAACTAGTCTAGAAATGGCCAAAACCCCTCTAAAACCAGGCTGGTCGACCAGCTAAAACTTTAAAATTTTTAATTTTAAAATTCCTCATGTAGGTTGATCTATTCACCATGTAG
>CAIGQZ010001313.1:4319337-4374412 GCA_903798205.1 Danio tinwini | reverse complement strand
TATATATATATATATGTTCTCATTACTCTTTACCACATCTCTAGTTATGCAGTGGCACAGAGTTAGACTTCTGTCTTGACTTCACACAGAAACAGCAACGCGTGTGGCATGACATCACTTTGTTGCAGAGACGCTATTGGTTAAATGCCGGCAAAGAAGAAAACAGAAGCAGCTTGAATCAGAAATCCCGAGTATGTCTGCGGTCTGGAGGTGTTATAAAATAATGTTTAATTATAAAAGTTTTGGATAGAATTTTAAAACTGGCTGCATTCCAAACAGATATATATTTACTCTTTAACTGTGGTCTCAATCAAAGTTGGTATATTTTTGAATGACAAGAACCTGTAGAGTTTTTGGTAAATAATCTAGTTATTCTAGCTAAACACTCCATTCATAGATGGAAATTTGTAAAGGTGAAACCCTGCTTTAATAGATGGAAGAATGATCTGAAGATGTCTGTATGGTCTCTTCACTTCATGAGCAACAGAAATGCCCGAAAACTTTCACATGCCTTGGACTCATTACTATTACTTGATTAAGACCCTCATGCCCCCCCTTTTTATCTAATTTATTTATTTATTTATGTATTTTTTTGTTATGTTCCTAGTCATGTACTTTTATATCAACACTATATACATTGGATTGTTGAATATGCTGTGATGGTTTGTGCTTGAACTTATGGTTAATAAAAATAAATTAAAAAATAAATAAAAACTTGGGATTGCAAGAGGTGGAAAGGAAAACGCTACATTTAACACACAAACAAACTGAGTTGCTGAATGTTAAAATTAAAGAATTAACAATTTAATAAAAAAATAGTAACATCCTAGATCTGTTTCTTTGCTTTACTTTATTATTTTTTGTGTATTATAGAAGTATCGGATCATGTTTCGGTATCGGCAGATACTCAAAATCAAAGGACTCGAACTCAAGGGCGAAAAAACCTGATCAGGACATCCCTACAATTTATTATTATTATTATCAAAAATATTCAGCAGCAAATCTGTTTTAATCTACTATTTTAACGTTGTAATTTCATAAATTTTTGAAGGATATAAACTTCTAAAGAACAGCATTTTTTCTGATAATGTATTTTTTTATAATATACTAAAAACATTTGATCATTATCATTCAATCCAATCCATATCTTCACAGTTTCTTTAACATCACTCATATAAAATTAATCTTTGAAAACATCAATCACTTTCTTTAACATCACTCATATAAAATTAATCTTTAAAAACATCAATCACTAAGTAAGTTCAAATCTTAAAAATGTATGTCGATTTTTATACTGTTTTAATTATAGCACTTGTAGCAAAAGCTGGGTTTAGTGTTTAGTTTAATTATCAGATATTTAACATCATTGGTGTATTGTTAACATGACATTAAAGATAAGCTTATCATATCACACTGAATTTAAATATCAAAGAATAATTTACTAAACGGAGAGATTAATGAAGTGACGTAACCTGTAAGCGTGTTAAACCATGTGCTTATTGATCCATCATCTCCCTGACTGTTGCTTTCTCATGTTTATGGCTTCTGATTAAATGAAGTTGTCATGCTGAGGGGGTTTTATTGCCAAATTAATCCACAGTTTATGAGGCGACACGTCAGGACTCTGAGAGAGAGAAAGGAGACTCTTTCCTCATTCCTGGGCTCTCCATTGGAAACGCTCTTTTTTCCTTCACCCAGACAGACAGTAAATCAGCTCTGCCTTGCTGTATCATGTTGCTACAACAACAGGCCACAGTTTTACACATTCCCGGAGGAATCCAGACACACACAGTTACGATGAGCATCAGGGTTGGCTGAGTTCTCATCGACTGATATTTTGAGAGCGACACAGCCTCAGCGGAGCACTAAGATGTGCTTCTGCTGGTATCAGATCTTCTTGTTGCGATAAATTGTGGAAGCTTTTGTCAATGTATATAAAATTCTTAATTTAACAGGTATAATAACCAAAAAATACTTAGGGTTTTGCTTTAATGTAGATACGTGTTTAGAGTAAAGAAATGCTTTAAACAAAATTAGATTGCAAAATTATTATAAAGTACAAAAGGTAGCACTAAAGTTTCATTAGCAGTGGTGGTGAGAGTAGTGAAAAATCATACTTAAGTAAAAGTACCATTACTTGCCCAAAAATGTAGTGCATGTAGAGTAAAAGTATCTGTTGTAAATATTACTCAAAGTATGATTTAAAAGTAGCCCTTTTAAAAGTACTCAAGAGTAGTGAGTAGTGAGTAGTGAGTATTACGCTGTAAAAAGCAGAAGTGGATTTGCGTAAACGTAACATTCTGTAGTGCATTTAGTTTTGCCCAGCAGGCACACAACGCTATAAGATGTTAATAATAGGTTAGATTTAGGTCGTGACGTCAGGTGACCAAAATTCAATGTGAGCATCTAAGGACAATGTTGTTTTGATGTCCAATAACGTCATCAAATGATGTTGATATTTGGTTGATTTTAGGCTGTGTTGAAAAGTGACCTAAATCCCACGTAGGGCCAACATCTTAAACCAACCTCATATTGACGTCAAATACTGATATTAATTCGTCAGGTATGACAACCGAAATCCAACATCTGATAGAGGTCATAGTGGTAACATCTACACAACGTAAAGGTGTAACATCGTTAGACGTTAATATTTGGTTGATTTAAGGTTGAACATTGATGTTGGCCTGACGTTGGGTTCTGACATCCACCCGATTTTCCTTTTTAAACAAAATGCAACGTCCCCATGACGCTAGGGTACAATCTGACGTCACTTGTGCCTGCTGGAGGTTTAAGGCCATTTCATTCATCATACAGTAAACATCCGTCATCTTCTCATCAGTGACAAGCATCTAAACAGTCATTGCGTGTGACGATTTTGGACATCTTCTTGGACACTTTTAATGCTTCCAAACAGTTTGCTGCAATTATAAATCACTCATGTTTGCGATTTGATTGGACAGGAATCACAGGAATGATTTTTCTAATCCCCGTAGACAGGGAATGATAAAGTAGTGACTGCAGATTGAAGGAAAGTAGTGGCGTAAAATTACCAATACAGTACTAAAAATGTACTCAAGTAAAAGTACACATTTTTAAAACTACTTAGTAAATTACAATTCCTGAGAAAAACTAGTCAGTTACAGCAGTTTGAGTATTTGTAATTTGTTACTTTACACCACTGCTCATTAATAAATGTTAGTTAATGCATTAACATCAACAGTGAGAAACACCATATTATAGTTATGTAATAAACTGAATTTTAATAGTTTTTAACTCCATTTAATAAACTGATTATGACTTTTGATTTTAAAGCACTGTCAGGCATTACTAAGAAATTAACATAAACTAAAGCTTGATAAATGCTTTTGTTGTCATTAAATTGGCTTTCAAGTAACTGATGTTAACAAATGAAGCCTTAGACTTAAACTAAATATCTTTAAAATAGTCACAACATTTTTAATGTTGTAGGCCAGATTAATGTAAAAATGGTAAAATAAATCACTGATTGCGTCTTCTTAAGTCTGCAATTAAAGAACAGTCTCTAAAACAACTGGTCACTAATTATTCAAGGTATTTTGAAGTGTCCATGATATGTGCATGTTCATTATCATGATATATTAAATATTGGCACATGTTTAGAACTTGCACTATAGTAATGATCACAGAAGCCATAAAATCCACACCATCCTTGTATATGTTTGTCTTTTATACTTGAATTTCAATTTCTTTGGTTTGTATCTGCAATCTAAGCTGGAGAGCTGGTGTTTTTCATTTGGCCTGAATCATGGCTGGTTGTGTCGTGTGCTGTGTTTTAATTAGACTGGCGGTGTCTCACCAATCACAGTGACAAGTCTTACTGCACTAAACATGACAGACCCTGTTATAATAAAAAAACAAAGCCCACAGCCTACTGTAAATTACATTTATAACCGATTCAAAAAGGTCTGAATCACTTTCAGCCGATTAGAGCAGACCTGCTTGCTGACCAGTTAAACCAACTGATGACCAATCTCATATAAGATGTCTAAACCAGGTTGTCCAACAGGCTAAACCTGTTTGTTAGATTATAGCTCAAGATGTTTTTTAGTCATCATCACCAGAGATTGTTTTTAATACATGTACAACAGCCTCAATCACTTTCCCACCTTGCACTACACAGACAGACTGCTTACACTACACTATGTGCTGATATAAAACATGTTGGTTTTAGTTAGTTTTAATGTACTTTGCAATGGTCAAGCTGCAAAACAGCTTGCTGACCAGCTAAACTGATAGAATCTGCCCAGACCGTGAGATATTTAGACCAGGACGTCCAACTCTGAGACCAGACTAAACCAGTAAAACTATGTAGTTCAATAAGATTTTTTGGTCTCCAGAGAATTTTTAAATAAATAAAAACCTCAGTCAGTTTCTATAAATTTTTGCAGGGTGACCTACTGACAGATTTTTTTTAACTAAAAGAGACAACATTTAGGCGGGATCATTTTAAATGGGTTTAGGAAACTGCCCAGCGGGTCAGGCTAAGCAAGAACAGTCTAGGTTGTGAGACATCCAAGGCCATACTAAAACCAAGGTGTTCAGCCTGTTGAAAAAAATAATATGCTGCTCAGGTTTGCAGACCAATTTAGTGACCAGCTAAAGTAATTGATGTTCGGTCTGCCCAGACATCTAGACCAAGATGTTCTAAGAAACCACTGATAAATGCTTTTTTTTGGTCAGAAACTAGCATGAATTGGCTATTTCAATAAATAAAATGCCCCAATCTGTCTCCCCAACTTGGGCAGATGTAAACATGACGGACTGCTAAGACTGATTAAAATAAAACATTTAAGCTGGTTTTATCTACTTTAGACCAGCTAAAACAACACCCGTAACATCTAAATCAGAGTGTTCATCAGTGAGACCAGGCCAAACAAGATGCTTTTTTCAGTCATCATGAGGGATAAATTGCAATAAACAAATAACTTCATCCAGTTTCCCCACCTTGTGGAGCTTCCACATGGCTCCCAGCGCTTTGACCTCATGGGTGGAGTGTTTGCCGTCCTCCAGACACTGGTAGCACACAGGGGTCTTACACTGGACACAGTACATACTTAGATTTTCCAGCTCGTGCTCGGTGCAGGTGGAGATTTTCCGCGGGCTCGCGCGGCGGCTGATTCTGCCTTGCGCCGGCGGCACAAGCCGGTGTTTGGCCAGCGGGCCCCGGGGAGGGTGGCACCGGAGGCGGCAGGGGTCGCAATAAAACACGTCGCACTGCTCGCACATGACAGTCGCCTCGCGGGGGCTCTTTTCGCACAGCTGACACTTGAGCGCGGCTGCTTTGCTCTGCTGATACCGGTCCACCACCCCCTCCAAAACGCGGTTCTTGGGGAACCCCCGGAGCCCTCTGTCGTCCAGCGTCAGGCTGCGGTGGCACTGCGGGCAGGTGAGGCAGGAGTTTCGCGGGACTGGTGGCAGGACGCCGGTGTGAGGCAGCAGGTGGTGTTGCGCCTGCGGTGGAGGAGGCATGGAAGGGGGGAAAACACGCACCCCGTTGGGGGACTTCTGGCAGGGGGTGGTCGGTGCGCTCACGAACCCGCCGTAAGAGCCGTATCCGCTGTCCGCCTCGCTGTACAGACTCATCTTATCTAGGTCTAAGTAATCATAATCGGAGACCCCGGAGCCGGACGCGCGGCTGCTCTGCGGGGATTCGGCGTCGGGCGTCTGTACCAGGATGTTTCTCGCGCAGGCCAGGCAAATATTATGCGAGCAGGGCAGGATGATCGGCTCGCGGAAAAATGAGCCGCACACCGGGCACTTTAACTCCTCTTCCATTTCATCCATTTTGTCTGTCGAATCGCAATCGGAGACTTCCTATAAACAAACACGGAATATCCCCGGCGACAGCAGCGGCTCTGTGCGGACGCGTCACCTTCGCGCTCTCCGTCCTGTGCACCGGAGGATAGAGGAGGGGGCGGTATAAATTCGGTGGGCGTAGGCTGACTCAGGCACTGGTGCACGAGCGCCAACTGCTACTGCATAAAATCGCTGTCAGTTTATGTGATGAGCTCCGGGAATCCAATCATGCTGATGATGCGAAGTGTGGCAGAGGTACTTGATGAATTTGAGACACAGCCAATGTTTGTGGTAGTGCACCTGCTCCTACAACGCGCCTGATTTTCCTATCCCTCAGCGTTTAGGCTAGGTGTGTTTATTGTCACGAGTCAGTGTTCAGCTGTAGTGTTTGACAGCAGAAAATGTTGGAGCTAAATCTGAAATGTTCTCTCCTAATTACTGGGGGATGATAATTGCCTTCAGCTGAATTTCCATGGTAACCAAAGAGGGGGAAGATAGAGAAATAGTTCCAAAGAGAAAATCTGTTCAACATTTTACGCCAGATTTGATCTGTACCCTCTGAGATAAGTGCACTTAAGTTGGGTTTTGGGAATTGAAAACACGCTCTTTACTGTATAGTGGAAAAGGATAATAAGTGTAATTAAAATCAGACTTATAAGCAGAACAGATTTTGCTCTTTGGGGGACCAAAATGGTTCTTCTTCCATACAAAAAACTAAATAAAAACAAAAAACTGTTAATCCTACGCTAGCTCTATTAAATTACTTAAACTACTCAAAATGTATTGCCCATACTGTGTTATGTCCCATCACACAATTCAAAAGCATAAATAAATGGCAAAACCCCAAACTCAGATGAGCAGTTGTAAAGAAGACTGATGATCTTCACTTAAAAAAATAAAGGTTATTTATTGGCAACTTCAATCTTAAAATAAATGGCACTGATTGATGGCCAACAGTCTGACTATCAAGCCTAAAGGCTGATTTTAATCGTAAAGCAACGGCACACGATAGAATGAATATTTTCTATATTAAAAGAAGTTTTTGTTCTAACCAACACCTCAATTTGATATATTAGAAACAGCTTTTACATCGTGCCACTGAACAACAGAAAACTGACAATGATCACCTCAGGTACACCTCCTCATGTGCTTTATTCAGTGTTAAATGCTGATAATATGAGTTTGAATGTCATTTTACATGACATTAATTGCAATACTACTGAAAGCAGCAGCAGATAGTTCACCTCAGATAAAATAAAACTGTTAAAATAAACTGTTTGAATTTGAACATCAGAACTGTGACTGAACTGGAGCCAACACATATCAGTGATTCAGCATGTACATTTAATAATGTTAAAAAAGTTTGATATTTATTCATTATATCATAAACCTTACTATTTCGTAAGTGACTGCAAATTCTGTGCTTCTGAATGGCTGCATAAAATTTCTGTAGTTGCGTGCAAACAGCCAAATTGCTTATCACTGCAAATCTCATCACACAGCGTGTTGTTAGGACACGCGGTTACAATGTAACCAGCTCACCTTATGTTTACGCTCGTAATATTTACATTATTTGCTAATTAATAACCTCATCATGTGGAACTCTGAATCTGCGTCTCATTTCAGAGTCTGCTACTGTCCACTAGTAACTTCTGGCACGTAATGCACATTTTCAGAGCAGAATAACTGTCGAATAACAGAATTAATTGTTTTTTAGATAAACAAGAATGTTAACTTGGCATGTTTCTTAAATATCTGCAAACATATTATGGCATTTTTATGCTTTAGAAGAGTCAAAAACTTACATACAGCACCTTTAATGTGGAAAAAGATTATTTAGATAATTAGAAATTGCTTTTGCACTAAGAAATAAATGTTCCTTGAATAACCCCTGAAGGAAAGGTTCTTGGGGAATCAAAGATGCCTTTTCCATGACATCCCTGTAAAATTAGGAACCTTTAGTTTTGAGAGTGTTTAAAACATGTTTATTACACTAATGGTTCTTTGGTTCTAACTTGCTGTTTGGGGATGCAGTGAATCACACAGATGATGCATTTCAGGTGTGTGGGAAAAACATAACAGTGCATCTGCTATTGATCTGACCAATTTTGCGACCTCTGTTGTATTGTGTTCTTTAGGACACGTGTGAGCATTTGAAACGTGAGTGCTAGTAGAGGAGTGCAGCAGAGTGTGTGTGGGGGCGTATTGAGGTTATTGTATGTGTGTGTGTTTGTGTGTGCGTTGGAAGCCCTATGATTGAGAGCCATGTGAATTTTGCCCATGTGCCACTCTCGTGAGTGTGAGAGAGATTTGGTGGGGTGAAATTAATTGCTTAATCATTTTTATTCTTATGACAGTAATTGGGTCAGAGAGCAGGCTCTAAACTGGGGCCAGTTGTTCTTGAGATTCTCAGAGTAGAGAGTCAGCTGAATTTTCATGCTCAATATTTTGACCTTCTTAAACACAAATGAATACAAAATCATGAAAAGGATAAAAACTAATACTTCTAGAGAAATTATGGGATATGTGTGCATAGCCAGGCTAAGTGCAGGACACAATATAACCAATGTTTATGCACACTCATTAATTATATATTTTTTTAACTTTAGATATATGCATTAGAACATATAGGGGCATTCTCTTAATATTGACCATCTGATTGGTCAAAAAAACTTTAAAAACACTTGAGGGTATAATTAAATAGTGAGTCGACTTTTATTTTTGGGTGTACTATCCCTTTAAGTTCACATATCAAATAAAATGCCATTTTAATGAAACATCCATTTGAACCTGAATCATGGTAGAATATCTTGTGGAGTCCACTTCGCTAGGCACTTATGGTTAAATTAAAACAAATATCTTGGGTGAAAATAGAAATCTACAAAATGTGCAGATTGGTGGATCACAAAGATAGGAATTTTATGGCATACCTACTGAAAACTCCTTTTTGGAAGCTTTTTTTTAGAATTGCATTATTAGTTTTATTAATAATTTAAATTATACATACATACATATTACTTTTATCATTCTTACAAATGTAAATTTACAACATTTAAGTAATGTTGTTGGGTGTTTTTTTATTAGTGTTTTTTATTTTTATACTGTAACAAAGGGGTACATGTCCAAACGCAGTTTAATTACAGCTTAGTCAGGCAGGCAATGGTCAACAGGAGCAAACAGTATCATGAGGGTTTTCCAAAAGTGTAATTGTGGTCGTGGTCACTGACGAAGAGGTTGGTGCAGGCAGCAAACAACATAAACAAGGCAAGGATCAAAAGGCAGTAGTGATGTGACGTGCACTGATGCTTCAAAGCATGTTTTAAAAAAAATGATACATCTCACAGTGAAGCAGTGTATCGGCACTTGATTCGTTAAGCTAAAGTCACGTGATCAGTGACATGTGAAGCTTCATTTTCACCTATACCCACGTAACTGCTTTGAATTTTGATTCAAAGGTTTAAACACCCCTTAGTAAAGTGTATAGCATTGATTACATACATTTCTACAGTTTCAAAGCACTGCACTGGCCCCACACACCAGTATTTAATCTAAAATGCAATCGTAGTTTATAGTAAAACGCTTTTGAACCATTCTAAAGTGTATTGTATTATTTACAACTATTTTTAAAGAAGGCCATTGCATATTGCAGTATAGAATGTAACGGAGGGCAGCTGACAAATAGAGCACAAATGTCTCACTCTCATAGCCTCCTCCTAAAGCTGCAGTCACACTAGAGTTTGAGCTTGCGAAATTCTGTTGTACAGCGCTGTGAAAAGAGGCGGGATTAAACAAGATGATTAGACATTAAAAAAAGCGAGCGATTGCTCCATGTTTTAAATTTCTGTTCAGAAAGATCATGTTTTGATCCTGGATTGGACTCACGCAGTCAGGTCATGCGGTTTCGCAGGTCTGAGTTCACCAAGCTTGAACTGATGAAACCTGATACATGACCCTGCGTTTCCGGTCTGACGCATTCGCGTGCATATGAATGGAATTCTGTGTGGAGAAAAGTCCAGTGTGACCGCAGCTTTAGAGCATCTGTCTCCCATGCAGGCATCGTCATTCGATCCCCGCTCGGAACGAGAGTGTGGGTGTAGAATCGAATGGAATAGATAAATGCAAATCCTTATGAATACCTTGGATTTTACAGTCATAATTAGTGTAATGTAATGTACCTTATATGTAAAAAAATACAGTAATTGGGTAATTTGTTTATATTAATGTATTACTACATGAATGAGTTGGTCACTTGTGAACATTTGACATTTTTGCAAAACAGTGCTTTCCCACACTTTAACCAGCAGAGGTCCTCATTGAGATCTGATTTGGAAAGCTTTGAGTAATGAACCTTTTTGCGATACAATTGAGTTGAACGTTTCACTGGTTCAGAAAGTTTCATTTCACCATCACTAAAAGGCAGTGCTAGACTATACAAGAATATTGCGTTGTAATGTTATAGATAAACAAGACTCAGCACTGTGTGTGAACGTGAGGTGTATTCATTCATTCATTCATTCATTTTTATTTTGGCTTAATCCCTTTATTCATCAAGGGTTGCCACAGCGGAATGAAACGCCAACCTATTCAGCATATGTCTTACGCAGTGGTTTTCCTTCAGGAGGAAAGTCTTTAACCCAGGTGGAGAAGTTCAAGTATCTTGGGGTTTTCTTCATTAGTGAGGGAAGGATGGAACGTGAGATTGACAGGCAGATTGGTGCAGCAGCAGTAATGCGGTCGATGTATCAGTCCAATGTGGTAAAGAAGGAGCTGAGCCGAAAGGCAAAGCTCTCAATTTACAGGTCAATCTACGTTCCTACTCTCAAGCTTTGGGACATGACCGAAAGGATAAGATCATGGATACAAGTGGCTGAAATTAGTTTCCTTTGCAAGGTTGGCAGGGCACACACTTATAGATGGGGCGAGAAGCTCTGTCACCCGGCACCCCGCTACTCCACATCGAGAGAAGTCAGCTGAGGTGGCTCTGACATCTGTTTCGGATGCCTCCTGAAGGCCTACCTAGGGAGGCGTTCCAGACATGTCCCACCAGGAGGAGGCCTTGGGAAGACCCAGGACATGCTTGAGGGACTATGTCTCTTTGCTGGCCTGGGAACACTTCGGGATCCCCCTGGAGGAGCTGCAGAAAGTGTCTGTTTGTTTAGTTTGTTTTGACATATATGTGTGTGTGTGTACTGTGTATATTTATTATGTACATATAAATATACACATCCATGCATATAATTGAGAATTTTTTTAAAAAGAAAATATATAAAATCTTATTTTTTTAAGCATCAGAAGGACTACTTGAAAACAAAAAATAAAAATAAAAAAAGCTCTGATGACCTCTGACTCTTTGCTGAAGCTGTTAATCTCTAAAAAACCTGTCGGGACAGGGTTTGTGCTCACAGCTGCACAGTAAACCTGGACTAGAAGAGCTCAGAAACGTCTCATTCTCTGGCTCTCAGCTTCAGTCCGTCCATCTGGAGCTGAAGGAGGTGATGCCGAATCCTTTCAAACATTTCAGAGACTTCAAATCTCCAGGCAGAAGGAGCTATGGCTCACAAAATAGGACTCGAAACTGACTTGGACTCTGTCAACAGATTTTAGGTTCTGCATTGAATTCATTCAGTCAGTCAGTCTGCGCAGTGTGTGGATTTAGTGTTAACTTCATTTTTTCCCCTTTCTGACTGTGTGTGTGTGCACAAGCTGTTCATCATCCGCAGTTATATAAAAGCTGTAATGCAATCTAATGAAGACAAGGCGCATCTGTAATAGCCTTTTTATGAGTATGCCTGCTATTAGCATATGTGTGTGGCAGGAGTTCAGACAGAACGGGTGTATTTTTGGCAGGGTTGGAAATGAAGACGCTCTTTCTGTGATGCTGAGAGTAGGCAGTGCCTTGCATAACAGGTAAGTGATTGAGGATGGGGGGAGAGCAGGAGGAATAGAGGGGAAAGTAGATTTCTCCATCCACCTACTCCTATTCATGCCATCTCTCTGCGTTTTCTCTCCTCCCACGTGCATCCTGTCGAGTGTGTGCGTGTGTGTGTGTGTGTGTGTGTGTGAGTGAGTGTGTGTGTATGTGCACAGACGTCAGTGAAAACTGTCACTGCGTAACACGCCGTACATGGTGTTAACGGATAAGATGAGAAACGAACAGAGATTGTTTCAATTACATAAACGTATTCGTTTTTTCCGTATTAGTTTTAATTTTAATTAAATGAAATTAATTAAATTATTTAATTTTTTTCATGTTTATTTATGTGCTTTTTGCATTTTATAAAACTACAACTAAATATTATATAAAAACAAAAACAATGCAATACAATACAATAATAATACATATAAAATACAATACATAAAAACACTAAACTATGACAGAACAGCTGAACAGCAGAACACAGAGGGACAAATGCACGTGAAAGCAAAATATAATTAACTGGTAATGCATAAATAAAAGCAATTAGAAAGTAACATTGTTCTTGTATTACAAAAAAAGCATGATCCTGAATATAGTTTTATTGTCAAATAATAGTTTGAGCGCATTATTAAAAACATGATGGATTATGAATGGTGAATATCAATTACACTCAATCTTTAATTATGTTACTGACAGGGGTCATTGGCTACACTTACTGTCACACCCTTGGCTCATTCCTGCAGCCCCAATCACAGTTCTCTCTCAATATCCACCACAAAACACACGTGAACTCCCACCTGATTACTGATCACCCGCACCTGCATCTGCAATCACCCATGCACTAAGACTCACCTCATTCATTCACTCACTGGCTGGAATTAAAGTCAGATGGTTCTCCTCATCGACTCTCCCTCTTCCTCCTGTGCTCTTCTGCAGACGCAAACACACCTGCTTAAGGGAAGTGACTAAAGTTATGCTGGTGTATGACTGAAGATCTGAAATTTACCATTTGAACTGTGTGTGAGATCGCTCTTCCTCTGCTACACCACTTACCTGCTTCATCTCTCAGTTACTGTTGTATTGCATGAATAAATACCCTCAAAGACTTAACCATCTTTGTCTGTCTTGTGTGACCGTGACGCTTCCATTTCTTCCAATGCATTAGGGTGTTCTAATATCGGTCTCCATGTTTTATCAAATATCTGCAATTTGTCATTGTGTCAACCTCCAAAGCAAGAATGTTTACGATATCTGTACCTCACATACAAAATTTAGATACAGATTCAGTTTTCCACATTCTCAAAATCACCCTTTTGGCAATTACCAAATCAAATAACATTGCTTATTTTATCTTTATTAAACTAAATATCTCAAGAACAGCTATAAGGGGACATGGTTAAGGTTTTTTTTTGTTTTTTTGAGGGGGGCAACTTGAGTTTTATACACTTTAATTTGTGTAATTTATTGGTTTTTGTGTTGTGACAAGAGAACATTTTTGTGGAACCCAGCAGTGCATTTTGATTTGGTATAACTTTTTTCTTTTTTTTTTCTTTTTTTTATTAAAGCTTGTTTAACTCTTCGTTTTATTTATGACTTTAATTTTCTTTTTTTTAATTGTTGAACTCTCAATTGTATTTTTATTTATTCTTTCCTATTTTTGATTATGTTTTACTAATTCTATGTTCAGTATCTCAAACTGATTTTATGAAAAAAATATATATATCTATCGTGCTGGGAATCATTACTTTCATGTTTTTACTCATTTTATTTGCTACCTTTTCAATCTAATTTTATTTAAAATAAGTTTCCCAAAGTTTATATTCATTCATTTATTTTCCCTCTATTTTTTGATTGTTTACTAATTTTTAAAAATTAATTGGTTTATTTTTCTGCTTTTTTGTTTGTTTATTTCAGCATTTGATTAACATTTTTACAAATTTTATTTAATTTTTTAATAAAAAGGAGATTCTGACCTTTTCTTTCTGACAATTCATTAGTTCATTCATTATATTCTTACATTAAAAATAATATTTTTATTAAATATTTATTTTATATTACATATTATTCATATTCAATTAAATATTTTAATTTAATGGATTTATTTTTCAATTATTTTTATCTAAACAAAGTGTGAAATATTCATAAATCATAATCAGACAGTTAAACGTTTATTCTAATTACTTGTTCAAATTACTTATTTTAAATGAGCTGAAACAACACAATTCTTAAGGTTTTTGGGGAACAACATAATTGTTTTATGTTCAATCCACTTAAATTTGTAAACGATTAAATTAACTTAATTGATTTGTGTTGAGACAAGATGAAAGATTTGTATATGGAACTTGCAGTGCATTTGATTTGGTACAACTTTTTATTTATTTTTTTAATTATAGCTTGAACTCTTCGTTTTATTTATTTTTATTTGGTATTTCAAATGTTTTCTTTGTTTAATTAGCTTATTGAACTCAATTGCATTTTTATCAATTCCTTTTTTATTTAAAATGTTTTTATGTTCAATATCTAAAACAGATTTTCATAAAAATACATTTGAGTTTGCATTTTATTTCATTTCCTGATTTACTTATGGCGACGCAGTGGCGCAGTAGGTAGTGCTGTCGCTTTATAGCAAGAAGGTTGCTGGTTCGAGCCTCGGCTGAGTCAGTTGGCATTTCTGTGTGAAGTTTGCATGTTCTCCCTGCGTTCGCGTGGGTTTTTTGGGTAGGCTAAATTGTCCATAGTGTATGAGTGTGTGTGGATGTTTCCCAGAGATGGTTTGCGGCTGGAAGGGCATCCGCTGCGTAAAATCGTGCTGGATAATTCAATTCAATTCAATTCATCTTTATTTGTATAGCGCTTATACAATGTAGATTGTGTCAAAGCAGCTTCACATGGAAGTTTATAGTGAATTGAAACAGTGTCAGTTCAGTTTTCAGTGTTTAAGTTCAGTTTAGTTTAGTTTAGCTCAGTTCAGTGTGGTTTAATAATCACTACTGAGAGTCCAAACACTGAGGAGCAATTCCATCGATGCGCAGCTCTACAGATCCCGAACCATGCAAGCCAGTGGCGACAGCGGCGAGGAAAAAACTTCACCAATTGGCGAAAGTGAAGAATTTAAAAAACCTCGAGAGAAACCAGGCTCAGTTGGGCACGACCATTTCTCCTATGGCCAAACGTCTTGTGCAGAGCTGCAGTCTAGGCGCAGTAGCTGGACCTCCGCGAAGACACGTCTGCCCTTGGAGCATCAGAGGAATCAGTCTTAAGTTGGAGGTTCGTTCCGCTGTGGCCCCCCAGATTTATAAAGGGACTAAGCCAAAAAGAAAATGAATGAAAGAATGATTTACTTATTTACTTATTATTTACTTATTTACATAATTACCCCAGTACTTCAAATGTATTTATTTTTCTACTTTTTAAACTAGTTTTTTAATTGATTTTTTTTATTCTTGCTGATTTCTGAGTGTTGATTCACAACTTTTAACTTGTTTTTAATACTTTTATTTAGGTTTTTGCTAATTTTATGTGCTGCTTTTTCAATCAAATTTTAATCAAAACTGTCTCTTCAATTATCAATTTATTAATATTTTTCCCAATTTTTTTGTTTGAATGTTTACTAATTTTAAATACTTATTGTTTTGAAATTTCTTTCGTGTTTCTGCTTATTTGTTTCTTTATTCCAGCATTTAATTTACATTTTGACTTATTTTATTCATTCATTTTCTTTTCGCCTTAGTCCCTTTATTAATCTGGGGTCGTCACAGTGGAATGAACCGCCAACTTATTCAGTATATGTTTTACGCAGTGGATGCCCTTCCAGCTGCAACCCATCACTGGGAAACACATACACTTCCATTCACACACATACACTACAGACAAATACACTACAGACACTATTATTTTCATCTAAACAAAGAGTGAAATGCTTATAAACCATAATCAGATAGTTAGATATTTATTTTACATCAGCTTTTATAACGATTGAATTTCACCTCAATTAACATTTTCCCACTATTAAAGTTTTATGTAAGTAGATGTCCTTGGTTACCAAGGAAACTAAGTAAAGAGCAGTATGAGCCATAATGTGTGAGGACACTTGACATGATGTGTGAATGGAAGGTTTCTTATTGCAAGTCATTTCCAATCAGCTGCAATTTTGTCAAATTAAGCAAGTGTGAAAATGTTCTTTAATGCACATATTTATGATGCGATGCTACATAAGACCATAATTCCATAAAAATACAGCCCAAATCACTGCTTTTGTAAAAAATAAGTATAACTTTTTTATTTTCTTAACTGAATTATGCATTGCATTATGTTTTAAAGTTTTTTTAAGTGTAGCAATTAATTTTAGCTATAGCAAGATGATTCTGACATTTTGCTAACTAATTGTACAAAATGATCATTCAATCATTCATTCAATCATTTCCCTTCAACATTCCTTATTTATCAGGGGTCACCACAGCGGAATGAACCGCTATATGGTGTGCACGTTATATTAAACTTTATTCAAAACAATAAAGTCTAAATGCATGAATGATCAAAAACTTTGTTTTATTTATATTGTCCAATATAATATACAATAAAGTATAGGTCTTGATTGCACGGCAATTGCAGATGAACAAGAACATACTTTTTATTAGTTGTTGAGGGAAAGGATAGTTAATGAGAATTATTCGTATTATTTATTAAATGACCCAATAAATTGTATTTTATTAACATCTACCCCTACCCCATCCCTAAACCTAACCATCAGAGTAATTTGAAAACAGTAATTGTACAGAGTATTATTATTATTAATTATTAAATGACCCATTAAACTGTAATGATTATAATAATAATAATAATATATCACATTTGTATATCGCTTTTCTGGACACTCGAAGCGCTCTACACATTTTTGGGGGAATCTCCTCATCCACCACCAGTGTGCAGCATCCACCTGGATGATGCTACGACAGCCATATTGCACCGGACCGCACATTACACACCAGCTGATTGGTGGAGAGAAGACAAAGTAATGAAGCCAATTATGATATGGGGATGGTTAGGAGTCCATGATGGACAGAAACCAGTGGGCAAATTTGGCCAGGGTTAAACCCCTACTCTTTTTCAAAGGACATCCAGGAATTTTCAGTGACCACAGAGTGTTAGGACCTTGGTTTAATGTCTCATCCAAAAGGCGGTGCGCACTGAGTCGTTAGGACTTACACAAAGCATCCCCTGCTGGTCTCACTCACACAACTTCCAACAGCAACCTAGCTTTCCCATGTGGTCTCCCATCCAGGTACTAGCCAGGCTCAGGCCTATTTAGCTTCAGTGGGCGATCATGCGAGAGTTGCAGAGAGATAGCTGTCAGCAATTGTTGCTATATCCCCACCCCAAAATCAACTTTCACAATAATGTAAATAGAATAATTATTATTGTACAGTGTCACAAAAAATATTTTATATTGATGTTAGTATCCTCAGCTGTATGGCATCTAGACTTTAGCCTTTTATTTATTGTTGAATTCAGACATTTCATGCCACCCCGATAAAACAATTACACCAAACTCATCTACATGTTAACATATTCACTGTGGCACAGCAATTATCACATCACTGCCATTAGCACTCATTTACTGTCAGCACAGAGAGAGTGAGTAATAACAACATCCTCTCAGGCTGTGAGTGTGTGTGTGTGTGTGTGCATGATGTGTGTGTGTGTGTGTGTGTGTGTGTGTGTGTGTGTGTGTGCGCGCACGTGTATTTAGCAAATTCTAAAGCATTCTCTTATTTATTTTTCTTCATTAATTTTTTTTCAGCATAGTCCCTTTATTAATCTAGGGTCGCCCACAGTGGAATGAACCGCCAACTTATCCAGCTTATGTTTTACGCAGCGGATGCCCTTCCAGCTTGGAAACATCATACACACTCATTCACTTATACACTATAGACACTTTTAACGTGCACAGAAATGCCAACTGAACCAGCCAAGGCTCGAACCAGTGACCTTCTTGCTGTGAGGTGACAGCACTACCCACTGCACCACCACGTTGCCTATTTTATTTTCTTTATAGTTTATTTAAATTTAACATGACCTATAATGAATGTCTTGCTTGACATCCAGGCTGCTCTTCAGGTTTATGAGGAGCAAATGAACCAAATCAACATGTCAAGGAATAAATATTAAATGACAAATGTTTTATTAGCACATTTCATCTTCTTGAATGACATTTAATTAGCAATATGCTGTCATATTTTCCTTTTCCAGCTATTTCAGCGAGTCTCCTAATGGATGCATAAAATCATTCGTGTTCAAAGTAACACTAATTATATCAGCGCATAGGTTTGTGTTGGTTTTTGTTTTTTACCAGGTTTTTACATGTAAGACATGGCGCCACCTTATGGTATGAAGATGTGGTTTATTGGTCCAAAAAGTCAACTGTGCTTTTTTTTACTTTAAATCAGGGGTGCACAAACTTTTTCATATGAAAAGCCATAAACCAAGTATCATTGAAAGATGTGGGTCGAAGGTAAATATAGTAAACTATATAACATTAATATTGCCATGGGTAATTTTCCAATTTATTTCATAATATTTCAAATCAAATACAAATATTACTTTAAATCATATTAACTATTGCAGTATCACAAATTAAATATGTTATTGCAATGAAAGCATAAATCACATTTATAATACAGTGGTGGATTTTGAAGGTGTGTGTGTGTGGGGTGGGGGGTAGGGGGGGCTTAAGTAATGATACAGATCGAACCAAAATTTCTAAACAAATTCAAACATAAAAAATAAATGTATTAAAGTTTCATCATCCTTACCACAAAATGTTCTACTACTCGAAATATCAACATATTTGGAAATAAATGAGTCAGCCGGATATATTTTATGCAATATTTTGAAGTGAATTTCTTTAGTTTTATTAGGAAGAAAGTATTTATGAGGCAACAACCAAACTTTTCTCCAGTCTATATTATCAATTAATGCACCCCAATGGAATCTGCCTCGCGGAACAATACGATTGTTTTGCTGAAGAAATAGATGAATATGTTTATTATTACATTTTATATCATGTTGCAAAAAATACTTTTTTTTCTTATTGAAACGTTCAACGAGAATACAAAAATATACAGAATAGGTATAAATCCTATAGCAACAACAGATAGACAACAGAACAAAACAAAACAAAAAGAGAAACAAAAGATTATGCAAGGTTGAAAAAAGAAATTACAATCGATCACTTTAAATCTATCTTAAAGCAAGGTCATAGTGCTGTATAAAAGATCACAAAAAATACGGTCGCTGGGTATTATAGAAAAAAGACAATACTCACATGTTATTGATTTTAAAGCTTTAGATTGTATTCAAATATAATTTCAAATCTTTACAAAAAATAAGAAAAATGGGCTTTACGGACGTGTATAAAATGAGAACTGTTTACCTGGATCCCACCTTTTTTGGAACTAGTGTAAAGAGTATAATTGCTGGATTGTTGTATTGTAATTAAGGTAGAGCGGCCTAGGAACTCATTGCGAATGTTGAAGCTGGCTTATGCTGATGAAACTGCAAACTATCTTTAGTAAACTTTTATTATTTATTTGAATCTCTGACTCCGGCTCTTCTTCATCTGACAGACTCGTCATTCTTTGGGTTAAAACTGTATAATACCCCTACAGTTTTTGGCAGGGCTATTATATACACAAGTCCAGAAAGCTTGTATAAAACCATAGACTGTAAAAGATAAAATATGAAAGATTTTGCTAGTAAAATAAATAGATTTATTAGAAAATATTTATCTTTTACTTTATCAACATGATAAAAACCAAATAAAACATCCTTCATTGTTTGACAAAGAAATATTATGTAAAAGAGAGACACATATAAATAAACTGAATTCTTTCCAAAAAAATCTTAACATGGGCACATTCCCAAAAAAAGATGATCGACAGATTCTGTTGCAAAAAAAACAAAAAACTTCTATAAAAACATGCGTCATGCGTCATCGGGCCCCGCCTATCTGTGTACGTCACAGTGGAGGTGGAGGCGGAAGCGGAAAGAAATCGGCGGGCGCTGAAACATGGCGTGCGGAGATCCACGCAGAGTCAGGGAAATGACAGCCGGCGCGTGTGCGTTGTCCCTGCTTCTCGCAACCTGTGTGATTGTGCAGCCCGCAGCGGCCAAAGCCGGACAGTTAAGAGTCGTCACAGATAGAGACTGGCAGGAAATCCTCACGGGGGAATGGATGATCGAGTTGTGAGTTGTTAGACTGACTTCTGCACAATGTGTCTGTGTGTTGTCGGTTTCGTTGATCTGTTTACGGCGATTAAAGTAATGCATTCATCTATGGTACTACTTAGCTTCAGATTATTGCATGATTCTGTCAGTGCAGTGATCTTGTGGTGAAGTCATGATAGAAGAAGTTCTGCGGTTTTGAAGTGACCCTTGCGAAAATGAAAAGTATGAAACCTTTACCATGGTTTTATTTTGATAACAGTGAAGTAAGCGTGGATTAAGGTGTGTCGATTGACGTGTGTACCTGCCGTTTTACTACAAATGACATAAGGGTAGCAAAACCATGGGTTATTTATTGAGGTAAAGTTGGTTTTATATTTGCACATTAGTTTAGTGACAAGTTGTGACACGCTCCCTACATTGTTTACCATGGTACTTTGCATTTTAGCTCTGAAATCACATGTAAATATGACTTCAAAACAACATCAGGACTTTATTTGACTGTAAACAATGTTGTACTTTGGCAGTCGTTGGCTGCTAATATGATTTCACCATTTAGAATTTGCAAATAATAATTTTAATATATATTATATCATATTATTAATGAGAAAGTCCTAATGTGTGAGTGAGTATAAAACCAGCTTTACCTCAGTGGTTAATTTGTTGTGTGGTTGGTCAGTTATTTAAAGTACAATAACCATGTTTTTTGGTTTTATTTGTTTTAAAGCCATGATTAAATTTCATAACTTACAATGCCCTAAATGTATGAAACTGAAAGAATTAAAAAAAAATCACTTTTTTTGAATATCTTATGACAGTTGACTGAAGCTTTTAGGGATACACTGATACCAGTATTGAGCATCGGGTCGATACTTTGTTAAAATACTCGTACTCGTATCAAACGTGAAATGACGATACCCCACACCGATACCACTCAACAGTATTTCACTATGTGGATGTGATTTGTTGTCCTACCTGACTTCAATGTCTTAATGTATTAATTCATGTATTATATATTAATAGCTTAGTCCAGAGAGTGACTCTATAAGGTAATCTAAACTGCACATACTTGATTAGTGTCAGCGCAAGGATTATTCTTTAAATGTCCAAGCTTATCAAATCTAAGAAGTATCAGAATCGTACTCAGTATCGGCGAGTACACAAATGAAAATACTCGTACTCATATCGGTTTGTAAAAAAAGTGGTATCACCTCATCTCTAGAAGCTTTCATTTATTAATTTTTTTTTGGCTTAGTCCCTTTATTAATCAGGGTCGCCAAAGCGGAATGAACTGCCAACTTATCTAGCATATGTTTAATGCAGTGGATGCCCTTCCAGCCGCAACCCAACACTGGGAAACACCTATACACTCTTGCATTCACACTTGTACACTATGGCAAATTTAGCTTATTTAATACACCTATACCGCATGTCTTTGGACTGTGGGGGAAACTGGAGCACCCGGAGGAAACCCATGCGAACACGGGGAGAACATTTCTATTTGTATTTTTGTTAAGAAGACAAAAAAAAATCATGTTTGGATCTACATAATGATGAGTAAATGATACATGATTGTCATTATTCCTTTTAATGCATTCCGCTCTCTTCCTTTTGTGTTCCCTCTAAGCCTCTGAACGGGAGGATTGAAGTTAAACAGATCCGATGGGAAACAAATGAGCCTCAGTGTCTTTGTGTCTCCTCGAAATGGGATTGTGTTATTGGATTAAAATGTTTGCCTGTCTGCTGCAGCTTTGCTCCGTGGTGTCCGGCCTGCCAGCAGCTGCACCCAGTGTGGACTGAGTTTGCAGGATGGGGAGATGATTTGGGAGTGAACATCGCCGAAGTGGACGTCACCGAGCAGCCGGGTATGATATTACAAGAGGCTTTATCTGCTCAATTATAGCCTTACACTCTTCATTCACACTTGCATGTTTCTCTTTCTGTGCTGCAGGTTTAAGTGGGAGGTTTATCATCACGGCTCTCCCGACGATCTACCAGTGAGTTCCAATACGTTTACATGTTTTAACCGTCTCTTTAAGGCCCGCTCAAACCAAGCACAGCATCAACACAGTATTGAGCAATAATTATTTATACCCTATTTTTCATGTTTTAACAAGAATGTTGATATTTGGTCAATGTTGGTAATGGCCAGAATGGCTCGATCTGATAAAAAGGCTAAAGTAACTCAACTGACCACTCGTTACAGCCAAGTTATGCAGAAGAGCATTTATGAAAGCACAACACGTCAAACCTTGAGGTGAATGGGCTACAGCAGGAGAAGACCAAACCGGGTGCCACTTTAGGCTAGTGGTGTAATGGTGTGGGGGATATTTTCTTGGCACACTTTGGGCCCATTAGTACCAATTGAGCATCGTGTCAACACCACAGCCTACCTGAGTATTGTTGCAGACCATGTCCATCCCTTTATGACCACAGTGTACCATTCTCTGATGGCTACTTTTAACAGGATAGCACACCATGTCATAAAGCGCAAGTCATCTCTGATTGGTTTCTTATACATGACAATGAGTTCACTGTACTCAAATGGCCTCCACAGTCACCAGAGCTCAATCCAATAGAGCAACTTTGGCATGTGGTGGAAAGGGAGATTTGCATCATGGATGTGCAGCCAACAAATCTGCAGCAACTGTGTGATGCTATCATGACAATATTGACCAAAATCTCTGAGGAATATTTCCAGTACCTTGTTGAATCTATGGTACGAAGGATTAAGACAATTCTGAAGGCAAAAAGTGGTCTAACCCGGTACTAGTAAAGTGTACCTAAAAAAGTGGCCAGTGATTGGATATATTCAAGCTTGCACTGATGTCATTTAAAAAAATGTACTTTTATTGGAAACAATATATATTATAATAATATATAATTTTTTCCTCTACAAAAAAACATTTCTTATTGATTTTGGAAACACTAGAAATTTCTCAGTTTTAATGCTAATTTAATGTGTACTTGCCAAAAAAAAATCAGTTTCCTTTAACAAATTATTCTAACTCCAAATTTTTGAATAGCTAGACATAAGGTAGAGTGTGAGCATATATGTACATAAAGATAAAGCCACATATGCATGTGTCATTGCGGTTAGGCAGTTATAAATAGTTAAATGTGGTTTGTTGCAGCTGCAAAGATGGTGTGTTTCGGAGGTATCAAGGAGCCCGATCTAAAGAAGACTTCTTGAGCTTCATTGAAGAGAAGAAATGGCAGAGCATAGAGCCGGTCTCTTCCTGGTTCGGGCCCTCCTCTTTCCTGTGAGTACTGAGTAGGGCTGTGCGATTTGGGGAAAATATCTAATTGCAATTTTTATCTTAATTTTTGTTTTTTTTGACAGATATTTTGATTTGATTTGCGATTTTAATTTTGTAGTCAATTCAATAATCTGTATATATTAGTTTCTTACTGCTAAAATGCAGTGAGTGTTAGTTAAAAAAAGGAACTTATTTACTTGTATTAGCAAACAACTATGAAACTGTACTTTGCTGTTGTTTGCTACTAGATTGAATGCCACTGACAGTACATTTAGTTGACATTTTAGCAAGGGCGTAGTTTGCACTTGACATTGGTGGGAACAGGTGAATCAAACAACCCCCACCCCCCAAGAATGAATATTGTTTATATATATATATATATATATATATATATATATATATATATATATATTCGGGTGGTTCTAAAGTCCAAAAGTTGGATTATTGTTATTATGTTAAATAATTTTTTTTTTAAATGGCCAAATTCTGACAGGAAAGTTGAATGTTCGGGCCAGTTTGTAATTTGCCTGTAGGCTTCAGTTTTTAATTTAAAACAAGTTTCAACAGATTTCTGTCAGAATTATTAGCCCTCCTGTTTATTTTTTTCCCAATTTCTGTTTAACGGAGAGATTTTCTTCAACACATTTCTAAACATAATACTTTTAATAAATCATTTCTAATCACTGATTTATCTTTGCCATGATGACAGTAAATAATATTTGACTAGATATTTTTCAAGACACTTCAATACAGTTTAAAGTGACATTTAAAGGCTTAACTAGGTTAATTAGGTCAACTAGGCAGGTTAGGATAATTGAGCAAGATATTGTGTAATGATTTGTTCTGTAAACAATCACAAAAAAAATTAGCTTAAAGGAGCTAATAATTTTGACCTTAAAATGGTTCTTAGAAAATTAAAAACGGCATTTGTTCTAGCCAACAATAAAGACTTTTTTCAGAAAGAAAAAATATTATAAAATTTCCTTGCTCTGTTAAACATCATTTGGGAAATATTTAAAAGAGAAAAAAATTCAAAGAGGGGCGATTGCGATTCTATTTCGATTAATCGCACAGCCCTACTGTCTGTGTGTCTGTGTGTGTTTCTGTGCACTGCTTTGTGTGGTTTACAAGTACAGAAATGTGTATAATGACATGGGTATGACCTAGGCATTACAACATTTAGGTGGTTTATGAGGACATGTCTTGTTTCCTTGTAATTCAAATTCTTAAAAATCATAATTCACAGGGCCTTTTCACTTTCAGGTTTTGCCACAGGTTTCCTGAGAGTTTAGGGCTAGAGTTGAGGTAGGACCATGTATTAAGCAATTTAAACTGTATAAAATACATTACGCCTATGAAAAGTCCTCATAAACCACCAATAACTGTGCGTGTGTGCGCATAATAAAGGCGCTTCAGATTCTATAATAATGCAGTGACTCTGTGGGGGTCAAAATCTCCAGTAAAGAGAAGAACTTGATTCATAATGCATTTGACATGATTCATCTTCTGTGCCCGTTTAATTTTTATTTATTTATTTGTTTGTAGGATGAATACAATGTCAACCCTTTTCAAGTTATCCATGTTCATCAGGGTGAGTGTGTTTTTTAAAAGCTTATAGACTATTTTCTTAGCAAATGTAGTTACAATTAAGCTAGGCTCACACTGGCTAATCTTGGTCAAGAATTTTCTAAACAGACAAAATTCATATAATCTTAGGCTGAAATAACATTGGCCTGATAGCACTGAAAGCCTACATCTTACACTGTAAATCACCATCCAAACACATGAATGCGCACTACACCAGTGTTTTTCAACCACGTTCCTTGAGGACCACCAACTCGGCACATTTTCCATGTCTTCTTAACCAAACACACCTGATTCTGATCATCAGCTCAGTATCAGAGACTGAAAAATCTGTAATGGGTGTGATGGACAAAGGGGACATTCAAAACATCCAGGAACATGGTTGAGAAACACTGCACTAGACAACATCACTACAGTACATCACATAACATTCACCAACCCTTGAAAGTAGGCTGTTGATGTTTGCCCACCATTTTCTGTCTGAACCATGCCCTTGAAGGGGCCGATGATGTAATGATTTCTGCGGGAACAGGGTGCACAATGGTATGCAATTACATATTTTGACAGGACAGCTTATCATGTTGTTCAGACCAAACATTTTAATTGGTCAAACTTTTCTAGGTCCTACACCTACCACAGAATATTAAAATACATCTAAATACATTTGGACCACTTCATTTAATGATTGCTATCAGGATGTGAAGAAACAAAAGCTAGCAGAACAATTTTTTACACCTATTACATCTTTAATATTAGAGGTGTGAACCTACACTGGTCTCACGGTTCGGTTCGGTTACGATTATCATGCCATCGATTCGGTTCAATTCGATATCTCGGTGCATCACGGTGCATTGACGATTCTTTCCATAGTTTTATATTTTTTTCACAGCACAGCAATTCTTGTATTAAAATGTATAAATATATTTATATACTATTTGTAAAACAATTTTGTCCTTTAATACAAACTGTCAGATATATAAACTATACCTTTAAACAACACAAGCATTTATAGCAAATAAACAAATATAAATAGCCCGCTCGCTTTCTGAGCCTTGTCTACCAAGTTCTCTTACACTCCTTTGATTGGTCACGCACTCAACAGAAAGGGCTGCGATTGGCTCTTACACGCTGGCGCTCTTCGCAGATGCACTCATGGGCCACAGTGGGAGAGAAATGGAGATTACTTTCATTCTTTTAATCGCCATGAAATAGGGGCTTTTGCTGTAAGTGTCAGTGAAACAGTGTTCAGCAAACACACACGCAGTGAAATTGTGCACAGTTTCTGAGTTTTTATGTAGTTACAGCTTTGTAAATACTCGCGCTCGCCTCCCTCGCCATAGTAAGCTACAGCGACATAGCGCATGTGAGATAAATGATGTCAGTACATAAAAACCGGTTATGGTTATTACTGAACCGATACCGAATTGTCCTCGTCTGCATCGCGGTGCACCGAAAAACGATTAATTTAAACGATTAATAAAACCCCTATTTAATATTACCCTATTTTGTAATAAAGATTGCCTGACTGTATATTGGTTATCCTGCTTATGACATGGCTAATTAAAAGTAGGTGATTTAGTTTGAACTATTTTTTATGTTTTGTAAGCTTAATTTGAAGGCAGTGAAAGATAAATGTTTTTTATGACACTTCTTTTATCATTGTATTTCAGCATTGTCATAATTACCTGACGGAGCAGCTGGGAGTCTCGGTTTGGGCATCATATGGGATATTTGCTTTTGCAACACTCGCTTCAGGACTGACTCTTGGATTGGTGAGAACGCAAATGAAATTGCATTGCTGTTTAAAAGTTTGAGGTTATATGAATTGTTGAATGCTTTTGAAAGAAGTCTCTCAAGATTATTAAGACTTTGATCATTTAGTGAAATAATTACATTTTCAAATAACCTTCCACTTTATTCCTTAATATAATACATTTTTATACAACAACTTGTATAATTACAGGGTGTCCGCAGGGTCGTAAAAAGTATTAAAAGTTGATAAATTAATTATGAGAAAAATTAAGGCCCTTAAAAGGTATAAAAAAAGTCTTAATCATGTTTTTACGAGGCCTTAAATGCTCTTCAATCGTTCTCCAAAGTGTTTGATTCCAAAAAAAGCATAAATGTATTTAATTTCCTCCTAATATTAACAACGGTGTGCTTAATCCACGAAGTTGGTTCAGGTCGGGGCGCGTCCGGCTAAGCTCCTCCGTCCGGGTGATGTGACATAATTTGCGACAAATGCAGGAAGGTGATGTGACGCTCTCCACATGTAGCAAAACCATAGAATGAAACAGACGGCAAAATGGGGAAATGTAAGTTTGCTCACCACTGGTTGGAGAAAGATGAGATTAAACAGTGACTGAAGCCTGTCACTGAAAACAACCGCGTAATTTATTCTTTCAAGCTTTGTTTCTTCCGAGCTTATCTGAGTTCTGTTGCATGGTTGTGCTTCATTGATTTATTTAACTACAACTGTTTATTAACAGCTGTTGTTAAGTTAACGGTTTGATACTGATTAGAACTTGAAGTGGCGATGAGGTTATAAAATATTCTGAGAAGATCTTTAAAAAGGGGTTGAAAGTATCATTACAATTCTTGCATATACCCCGAATTAAAATAAATATCATAATATACCATTATAATAATAAATAATAAATAAACACTTTAGTTTTCAGTGCCAAAGTAAGATCAAAGTGAATGTGCGTGACTTCAGATTTAGTGTCCATGGGATAATACTAGGCAGAATAATTGCACAAAAAACATTTGATTTACAAACTATTATTAATACATACATTAAAATAATATAAGAAATACCAGTTTCACATAGTTATATTTAGCTGAAAGGAGAGGTGCAGGAAGCAAGATTTGTTAAATTTAGTTATAGCTGCAGCTGTCTTGCTGAAAAAATAAGATGGATATTTCAAAGGGCACCTGATGAAAATTATCTTTTGTAAGCTGTTTGGCCAGAACTGTGTGTAGGTATAGTGTGTCCATTATCATGCTGGAGTGATATAAATACAATAAGTCTCTTTTTTAATTTCCTGATGTTAATATAAGATCCAAAAAAAGGATCTCTCCCGCTACAACATGACAGAGAAGTGTGATTTCCCCGCCCACTGAATTGATTGACAGCTGTTAACATGTCTCCATAGTAACTCGTATAATCATATCAACAAGACAGGACGTGAGCAATGCAGCTGGGATTAAAAGATCTGTTCAGCTCTCTGTGATCATCAGTCATCATCAAATCTGATCAAGAATAAGTATTACAAGTTTAAAACGTGTTTAAAACAGTGCATGTTTGTAATGATTTACAGCGGTTTTTACCGTCTTTATCACGACAGCCGCATGTCAGTGCAATTATAAAAGAAGATGATTCAATCCCGGTTTGTGGACTTTAAATCAGGTTTATTTTGTACATTAACATAACGGATATCTATACAGCAGTGGATATTAATGTGTATCCTGTCACATTTGACATGTGAAATCAGCGCAAAGTTAAACACGCGTGCTGTTTGTGTCTGTATGTGTGTGCGTGAACTTTGTAATGACATCGTGTGCGACTCATCAAAAGGCTTAAATTAACCCCACAACAAATACATCAAATAATTATTGGGAAAATTCTTACTGCAGTATTTCTTACAAACGTTACATGAGATCTGCTTCCTTCATGTCTGTCACTGTGCTGTTTATTGGCTCATTTCCACTGAGTGGTACAGTACGGTACGGTATGGTTCGGGTCGGTACGGGTCACCTTTATCAGACTTGCGTTTCCACTACAAAGAGTACCCTTTTGGTGGGCGTGGTGTATTACAGAGAGTTTCAGTCGACGTCATTCTTGCTCAAATAAATGTCTACAGTAAAGCTGAACAGGTCGTTCTCATTATATGAGAAGCTCTTCTAACAAAACAGATGCTTTAAACATATTAATACTTGTTTATAAATGTTTATTACTAACATTTCTATGAACATGATTTGATTATAACTGCAAATCAATGACAGTGTTACAGCCTACTGTAACGTCTGCAATTATATAAAATAAATAAATAAATGCAACATATATGAACACATACAGACCCTTACAGTCTCCGATATGTTACCACTTACAAAAAAACTACACACAGCATACATTAAGTCCTTATTTGAGTTCAAAAACAACACGCAACATATACAGTGGCCCACAGTCAGAGCTAACCTCTCATCTGTATCTGTAATCTTCAGCAGCACATGTAGCCTCTGTTAGAGTAATTCCGTCATTCCGATTTCATAATAGTCCAAAAGGTGATGATAAACATGGCAGATTGTTGATGATTTGCTCATGGCAGATTGTTCAGGTTGCTAAAACTATTTGCTCCTGTGTTTTGTTGGGCTTCTCCTTTTTTCCGCACTTCACACTCGCGTTTGTCCTTTTCTTTCTGAATGGATCAGATTTCGAAGACACTTTATTAATCACACACGTTATTGTCATCAGCTCAAGAAGTTCATTATATCAAATCTAGATGCGATCGCGAGCTCCCTGGAGAAAGCGAAAACCGCTTTTAGACGGCCTCGTAAAACAACAACAGGACACGGCAAATTCTTGGCTTTGTGGCTGTTCATCAAGACAACGACAAGGTTTGTTTTGAGCCCGGGTCATCCATTACTCGTTATTATAATGCATATAGTTGTCTCGGCTGTGTATTTAAAAAACATGGCGGCTCCATTGTTTTGATTCTGGCTAGCTCCACGAGATCGTAACGTATCTCTATAAACCAATCAGCGTTTAGCTGCGTGTGTAGCTCCGCCTTTTGGTACCCTTTCTCGTCTTTGGTACCATTTCGAAAGGGTGCCGAAAAAGTGGTACTGTATGGTTCAGTTCGGTACGCTTTTGACAGTGGAAACGGCCATAAAAGCGTACCGAACCGTACCGTACCACTCAGTGGAAACGGGCCATATCTGACACAGCTGAGGCGGAGATTGACCATGCATTCACATGGGGCTTCAGTGTCAACGCTTGACCGAGGGTGTGTCTGAAGTTGTGGCTGACGCGATCATCATAGCAGCGTCAGCCAATAAAATTTGTCTGCAATTGGCTACTGTCTGAGCTGGGGTATTTGCATGAAGCGATCTAATTGGCTGACGCATCCGTTGGCGCTTGAAAAGTTGGATCCGTCGGCCCAACTTCTGCAGCGAGCAACGCCACTGAAATGGCGCCGACGGATCCAGTTCAGCAACGCCTGACGTCACCCATTCAAAGTGAATGGGAAACGTTGATGCTGACACCCTGTGTGAATAAGGCGTATGGCACACTCTGACAGGCACGTGGGAATGGTAGGCAGGGAGAACTAGCATTAAAGGCAAAGGCCACAAAAACAGCTACAGTGTGTTCAGAGCAGAAAATCCCAACATTTGATAGGTATAATAAATAATCTGATGGGTGTTTTAAGATGAAACTTTACAGACAAACTCTTCAAACTTTACACTATGGAGACACAACAGATTCTTAAATCTTGAAAAAGGGGTAAAATAGGTGCCCTTTAAATATGATTTTAAGTGTATTACATTTCTATAATATTAATATTTTCAGCATTCAAGTCATCACTCCAGTTTTCAGTGCCACATTATCCTTAATAGCACCGATCTGGTGCTTTTAATATTATCAATGTTGAAATCAGATGTTTAATATTTTTCTGAAAACCATGACATGTAAATAAATTAAATTATTTGTATTTTCTTTTTTGAAAGTTCAAAAGAACAGCTTTAATTTAAAAATAAAAATATTTGTATCAATTGTTTGTATCCTTGCTGGCTAAATTGAATTACAACTACAACATTTGAATGGTTGCTATGAATTAAATCAGTTGTAAATGTGTAAATATTTAACGGCTTGCATCAAGTATTAATGGAACAAATGATATAGAATATAGTATTTTCTATTTATTAGTCCAAAACGTAAGTGAAGTGACTGTTTAAGAACAGCTCATTGGATTATTGACCCATTTGATTGGTTCAAAAAAGCTGATTCATTCATAAACAAAACCATCACTATGTTTTCTCTCTCAGGTGATGGTTATTGTTGCAGATTTTGTGTTCCCATCGAGACGGTTTTCACCAGATTATCACCACAGTAAGACATTTGATAAAAATATAACAAATTCAATTAAATATTCAACAATGATAAAACGAGGCACAAATGTTTCTGTAGGGAAGCTGCCTGCGGGGCAGGTGTGTTGTATGCATCAGTCTGAAGATGAGCAGGAAGCAGACGGAGAGGAAGAGGATGATGAAGATGAGTATGGAGGAGAGACTGAAGCACTTCGAAGGTTGGATGCCACTGATGCCTACAGGAGAAGACCTGTGCATCCCACCTAGAGGATTGGAGAGGAACTGCATCTCGCTCACTGTGCACAAAACCACCACAAAAACCACATCACTGCGGCAGCACTCATTGAGCTCCATGATGTCACACATGATGTCATAGCTCCCTCTGAAAGATTGATGTGGTTGTGCTTTACTCTCCATCTTGCTGCCGGATTGTGCGTTTTCTTTTTCCACTTTTAATTATTACACTCCTTTGCTATGCAGTATTGCTGATTTGTGTGAGTGTGTGTGAGGAATATTAGGATCTAATTTAAGGAATTTCATGACTGGCAGATGCAATATTTCGCATTAAAAATACTGAACAAATCTTCAAAATCTGAATCAATAAATAAATAAATAAAAAAGCAAAAACCTCACTGTGAACCTGAAGTTGTAAAGAGGTTTTTGGCCATATGAAAGGGTTTGTGGTTTACTTTGTAAATATTTTATTCTTTGAGCTTTTTGAATGCCTGTTATTTAACATCAAAATGTTCAGTTTGCTGTTTTAAGGGTTTTTTTCTTCCATAAAGAGTTGAAATGAATGATTTTGGCATTTTTGTGTTATTGAAATTTGCGAAAACAAAAAAATGCCTGAATTAGTGTATGTATAATAACGTGTGTGTGTGTGTGTGTGTGTGTGTGTGTGTGTGAGTGAGTGAGTGTGTGTGTGTGTGTGTGAGTGAGATGACTATTATTTAAACTATAGTTGTCACATAGGAGATAATTTAAATTTCATGTGTTTTTTGTTATTTCAGCTGTCTGTCTTAGACTGGATTTTAGTATTGAGTTTTGGTCTTCCAACTTTTGGGATGCAGTTTATTTGTTCCCTCTTTTACTTCCAGCGATTACTATTTCTATATGTTACTATTTGACCCCTGACTGCGTTAACTCTACTAGAATTCAAGTGCTTCTCAGTATGTTTTGTTCAGTTGTCCACTGCAGAACAGTTTGAATGAATGTCTGCATTTACAATTCTGTTACTCAGAGTGTGTCTGTTTGTGTGTAAGTGGGAGAAAAGTTTTCGAGAAAGTTTTGTTCTTGAGACCGTGTGAATCAGGACTGTTAATAAACAGTTTAAAGCTGCCATGTTGTGTGATTTTATTTAGAGGCATCCTAAAAGTGCTGAATGTAAGTTTTTGATTCTCCTAAAGCAATAAATTACCATAATATGTTACGTAAGATATTTAAGAAACGTGCAGAGTGAACATTCTTGTTTATCTGAAAAACAGAGCTGAAGTCAGGTTTTCTGCTTTGAAAATGTGTTTTCCGTGCTGGAACGCTGTCTTTGTTTTGGTTCTTTAACCGGCCTAATGCCAGTTAAGCCAATTATATCTTAGCACCTTGGGTTGCCTTGATGGAAAACAGCGTATTTAATTCATTTATAAAGGCTCTGAAATCATGCGTCCATAACCGAAATGCGACATTCCACATGAGGTTGTTAATTAATTAGCAAATGATATAAATATTATGAGCGTAAACATTAAGTGAGCAGGTTACATTGTAACCCCGTGTCCTAACAACACACTACGTGACAAGATTTGCAGTGATAAGCAATTTGGCTGTTTGCACCAGACGAAACACGACAGAAATTTAAATACAGCCATTCAAGCACAGAATATGCACTCACTCACAAAATGGTAAGCTTTAGAATCTAATTAACACACACAACCATTAACATTAGTAAATGTAGATGCCGAATCACTGTGTTTTGGTTTTGAGTCCCTGTTCAATTTCAAACTGCTTATTTTATTTTATTAGAGGGTGAACTATCTGCTGCTGCTTTCAGTAGTATGGCAATAAATGTCATGTAAAATGGCATTCAAACTCACATTATTAGCATTTAACACGGAATAAAGCACATGAGGTGTACCTGAGGTGATCATTGTCAACGTTTTCTGTTGTTCAGCTGCAAACTTGTCAATTTGAGGTGTTGGTTAGAACAAAAACTCCTTTTAATATGGAAAATATTCCTTCTATCGCGTGCATGTTGTTGCTTTTTATTTAGAACACAAATAAATTAGCTCGATCGTGAGAATCATTTCCACTCAAATCATTCCATTTGGTCCTCAATCTGGCAACCTGTGCTTGCGTTTGTTTTGATCCAGGAGTGTAATACCTAGTTCAACCACTGGGTGTCAAACTTACAGCGCCTTTAAATGTAGTTTTACAGTAAAGGCAGTTTTTTTAAGCATTGTTTATAGTTTTGTTAATTTTTATGCTCTTTTGTATCTTGTGTAATAAAAATAACATTTTTGAGAGAAAAGAAGATACTTTGAGGAATGTTGCAAACAGTTCAGTTCAATCATCTTTATTTCTATAGCACGTTTACAATGTAGATTGTGTCAAAGCAGCAACATAGAAGTTCTAGTAGATAGAAACTGCTTCAGTCCAGTTTTCAGAGTTGAAGTTCAGTTTAGTTCAGTTCAGTGTAGTTTAAATTTCTTATGAAAGTCCAAACACTGAGGAGCAAATCCATTGATGCGGCTACACAAGTCCCAATCCAAGCAAGCCAATGGCAAGGAACAAACTTTACCAATTGATGAAAGTGAAGGAAAAAAACCTCGAGAGAAACCAGGCTTAGTTGTGCACGACCATTTCTCCTCTGGCCAAACTTCTTGTGCAGAGCTGCATTATAGGCGCCGGAGGCTGGAGAACACTGGGCGTTCATCGTGGAGCGCCATTAACCAATGACATCCATAAAGGAAAAACAAATGCAGTGGTTACTGGTTTCCAACATTTTCCAAATGATCTTCTTTTGTTTAACAGAACAAGAAACAACCAACTCGTTTGAAACAAGACTAAGGTGAGTAAATGATGACAGAATTTTCATTTTTGTGTGAACTAATCTTAAGCTGTGCTTTTATCAGCCACAATCAAGCACATTCTTCTGCAGTCTCTTATCAAAAACAACAACAATATTTAAGCAAGTGCATGCCAGTATTCAAAGCTATCACCTTATCTTAGGTCAATTCACAAGCTTATCTTGTAAATTATGTTTTCAGTTTGAGCGCCAATGAACATATATATCCAAAATACTGGTTAATAGTATGTAAATACAAATGGTACAGTGGCTCAGTGGATAGTACTGTCACCTCACAGCAAGAGGGTTGCTATTTTGAATCCTGGTTGGATCAAGAGGCATTTCTGTGTGTGGAGTTTGCATCATGTTCTCCGTGTTCGCTTGGAGTTTACTTCGGGTTCTCCGGTTTCCTCCAAATACATGCAGGACATGTGAGTTAGCCTACAATCAATATCTTCTTGGGCACATATTTTAAATAAGTAAATATATATTCCCATTAGATTGAAACAAAGAGCATCATTTACGGACTGTAACTAATAGCATTAGTTTTGTGAAGTAGTGGTCAGAGATATGAGATTTGGAGAAAAATGCTGTGAAGTTTTCCCCAAAACTTAATTTCCTTTCGATCGAGGACAGAAATACACGACCATCTTAAAACACATGGTGGTGAGTAAATTTTTAGCAAATTTTATTCGTAATTCTGAAACAAATTCTAACTATGTGAATTTTGGTTGTGTATGAATCACTTCGTGTTCTCATGTAAAATATATTTGCATCGATAGAGGGCAGTATTCTTTTAAGTTTTCACAAAGCTGTCAGGGTCTCGTCAGTGAGCCTCCCTGCAGTTTGTTTGTTTGTTATTCAGCCTGGAAACCACACAGATGGATTCAAATCCTTCTGTGTCATTTCTCTGAAGAGATGAGGGAAATATGGGGTGAATACACCCTCAGTTTTTTATTAACAGACTTTATCCCATTGACCTGAACGTGGACACTTATTATAGAGATGGTTAAGAAATAAAAAAAATTGCTGTTTATTTACTCACCCTCAGGCCATATAAAATGTAGATGACTTTTTCCATAGTAGGAAAAACAAATAATATGGAGGACAATAGTTACAGTTTTCAACATTCTTTAAAATATATTCTTTTGTGTTCAACAGAAGAAACTCAAACAGATGATAATAGAATTAGTGAGTTATTGCTTTAATTTAGTTTTGTCTGCATATGTTTATTAACACTCAAGTGCTAGTAGCTGTTGTTGACTTGCACTTTATCAATCACAAAGGACCACAGTTTCATCCAAAAATCTTTAAATTACCGACTGAAGAAATAAAAGCAGCTATTTTGGATGGCAAATGAACAGCAAATAGGCCTTCTCATGCTGAAGTGCTGCAGTTTGTGGATGTTCAAGGATTCTCCTAGTGCAGCGTGTGTTTATCAAGGCAGGGTGCTGTACGCTCACTGATCCAGAACCAACATCTGGAAACATCTTTCCCTTTTCTTGTCTCATACACACACTTTAGCTGTTCCAGAAAACACAGCTGCTACTGCTGGAAACTTCACACACTATGAACATATTTAACATCTTCTGGACATGCATCTGGTGCTCATTTAAACCAAAAAAGGCTTGCATCCTGATTCTGATGTTTGAAGAATTCCACCCTGCATGCCTAAAACACACAAAAGCTACCTACTTATCTTCTTAAAATTATGTAGCCTAATACAGTCTGGCTTCACTGTATAAAATCATCAGGTTTTATTGTCGTGTTTTGATACTAAATTACTATTTCATGATTTTATTATAAAGTTACATGTACAAAACCTAGATTTAATAAACAGATACAGTGCTCAACATATATAAGTACACCCCTCACAAATCTTTCTTTTAAATTCATATTTTTAATAAGAAGCCATACAATATTATATTTGTGCACATACATTAGATTAGTCAGTACTGGAGCCAAATCCGGAGCTTATTCAACAAAATAACTTACGGTAACGGTTCAGAAACGAGTACATTTTAAATTTATATGTTATAGAAAAATATTAAATACAAATAAAAAAGAGGAAAAAAATCAAGAGAAGCAAAAATATGGAAAAATTTTGTTGAAATTTTGTAGGTTGTAATTTTTTTTTTTTACAATGTTTTGCTTGAATTTAATCGTATTATCTTTCAATTTCTATATATATTTGGTCTCTAAAATATAATTTTATTAAATATATCTGTTTAATAATTTTTATAAGTTTTTATTGCCTATATTCACAGAGAAATGGATACAAATTATATTATTAATATTATGCTAAGCACTGTATATTTATTAAAATAATATTTTAGTCACAGAACATCTTTACAAATACAAAAATAATACACTTAAATTTGTGTGAAATATTGCACAAAAAATCTTCAACAATATTCAGATTTTATTTTTATTTCATTATATTTTCAACATTTCTACAAAATTTTAAAGATTTTCTTTTTATTTCTCTTAATTTTTTCTCTTATTTTTTTTAAATGTTTGATATTATAAGTATTGCAACAAATAATATTACATATTATATAAAATATAAAATAGATATAAAAATAAATATGACAAATTTTGGCTTCTAATTTTTGCACTGTTTTTGTAAGTTTTTTTAGATTATGCACAAAAATAACCATATAGCATATGTATAAAGCATCCTATAGATAACATTAATTAGTTAAATATAATAAAATTTATTTAATTAATTAATTAAAAGAAAGATTTGTAAGGGGTATACTCATTTATGTTGAGCACTGTATGTGTATATACAGTGCTCAGCATAATTGAGTACACCCCATTTTGAAAATGAATATTTGTATCCATTTCTCAGTAAATATAGGCAATGTATTTTGGTGCATTTAAACAAGAGATTTATTAAACAGATATATTTATTAAAATAACATTTTAGTCACCAAACATATTTAGAAATTAAAAGAAAATGCAATTAAATTCAAGCAAAATATTGCAAAAAAATTACAACCTACAAATTTTAACAAAAACTTTCCACATTTTTGCTTCTTTTGATTTTTCCTCTTTTTAAAATTTGTATTTAATATTTTTCTATAACATATAAATTTGAGTGTACTCGTTTCTGGACCATTACCGTACGTTATTTTGTTAGATAAGCTTCAGATTTGGTTTCAGTACTGACTAATTATTACTTACTTTATGAGAATGATGATATTAGTGTTATCTACCAGTCAGAAATTAGCCGGTGTGTTGAGTGGTGTGATATAAATAAGCTAAAGATAAATACTAAGAAAACAGAAGAGATGGTATTTGACCCAAAGTGTATAGGTGACCATCGTCAAGTGGTTGTACACGACCATCCTATCACACAGTTAGAAACCTATAAGTATTTGGGCATTTACATCGATAGTTCTTTCACATGGAAAACACACATTGAGTGGGTTTGCTCTCGTTTACACCAGAGATTGTATTTTTTACTGAGGTTACGTCTTTTTGGAGTTAACAAGAAGCTCATGATGTTGTTTTAGAAAGCAGTTTTTAAAAGCATTGTTAGATATAGTATTACAGTGTGGTTTGGCAATCTATCTGTTCAGTGTAAATCTAAGTTGATGCATCTCTTAAAGACAGGATGGAAAATAGTTGGGCACGATGAATATTTTAATCCTCAAGTTTTATATGAGAATTGTGTCCTCAACCAGGTGGAAAGGATTGTGAACGATCCAACTCATTTTTTGTTTCCACATTATGAACTACTTCCCTCTGGTAGAATATATAGAGTCCCAAAGTGTAGATTGAACCGTTATAAGAAATCCTTTGTACCTGTTTCAGTGGGTTTATTTAACAAGAGTCTATCTTAATTAGCATTATAAATTCTGTAACTGCTGTATTTTTGTATTGTTTTTATTGCCTGTTTTTATGGAATGTCTGCAGCAATATGGTGATGCCCATAACAAATTTCCTGTCAAGGACAATAAAGTTACTACTACTACTACTACTACTACTAATCTAATGTATATGCACAAATATAATATTGTATAGCTTCCTATTAAAAAATATGAATTCAAAAGATAGATTCGTAAAGGGTGTATTTATATATGTTGAGGACTGTATGTAGTAAATATATAATTCATACAAATTGTAAATATGTATAAATAAGTTTAAAAAAGTATAAATAAGTACATATATACGTATAAATACATAAACAACAATCTCAGCATTATTAGAAATACAACGTTCATTCTTTACATTTCACCACTTACAATGTATAATAAACAATAAACAATTGCTCAGTGACAAAAGTGTAATTTCACATGTTCCCATAAACATATACATAAGCAATATTAAGTTACATGTAAGCAATATAAACTCTTTGCCTCGTTCTTTGCATGCATGTGAAAGCCCACACGCTAGTGCTTTATCTTCCATGGAAGTGTCTTGTTTGCCCAACCTGTCTGTTTGTGTTATGCACATTGTTCAACGATGATGAAATTCAAAAGAAGTACTCATTGTCAGATACATGGATGCGGATTGCTGGAGGCTCTCTTTGCCATTAACTTGTGCCTGTAGTTGCATAACCAATGACATTGCCTGATATTGAAGCTCTGTCTCTCACACAAAAGAAGAGCTTTACCCTTCTCGTCTGTCCTCGGGGATAATTTAACCTCCTTTTCAGATGCTCCACTTTGATTATGTTTCTCCACATTTTTAGTGCATGTTGACGATCTAAAAAAATCATTGGCACAACCTTGAAATCCCAGCAGACAAACGGTAATATCTGCAAAGTGTAAAAGAGTTTTCTTCTTATTTGAAAAGGTGTAAGATGTCTAATGTTTCAGTCATGTGACTGTGAAACCAAACACCTCCTTTTAACGGTGCATGTCTATGGATAATGTTACTTCATCTACAACATCTGAAGTCCTCATGTTGACACAACAGACTGTTGTCGTTCACTGATACAAATGGTGCATATGATCCGCCATAGTCGAGACACTGATCTCAGTATTGTGAAAATAAAAAAGTAGAATTTCAGTCAGATCAAGATGATTGTAGTGCTGAATTACAGCATGAGACTGTGTTGCATTGCATTGGCTACGGATGATGATACACCATTAGCACACAAAACATATCTGTTAATTAAAGGGAAAGTTGATCCAAAAATGAACATTTACTCACTAATTAATGTCTCTCAAATTTATTTTTTCTGTTGAACCCATATGAAGATATTTTGAAAAATGACCCTGGCTCATTCTGGAAATGTAGCCCTACGTACATTTCTGGAGAGCACCAAATACGTCACAGGATGTAAATTTTTTTTTGCAATTTTTGTTTTTGCGAACCCACCAAAGGCTGCTGTCGACTGACTGACTGACTGACTGACTGACCAACCGCCCCCAACCAACCACCACCCTCCCCTAAACCCAACCAATAGTGTTTTAAAAAGCACAGATTGACCAGCGCGCACCCGTTTCCCTAAACCCAACCAACAATGTTTTGAAAAGCCCCCTGATTTTTACCACATTTCTATATTTTACCACATTCTCCCCTTGTTATTTACTTGTTTGTTTTATTTTTTTGGCTTTTTTTTTTTGGTATTACCTGCTTTCTGAAACCATTCGTCACCAGACTCGAACTCCGTCATCGTGGTCAGGTCTTCTCTGCATCTTAAGTCCACCGACAGTGGCTGCAAGCCACTGGACAGTAACAGCGGGAAAACTACCCATATAGAGGTAATCGGTCAGCTGATAAGGAATGACGTCATACCGCCCCGTAGCATTCATTTTAAAGAGAACTACATTTCAGAATGAGCCTATGTTGAACATTTACTAACTATTTAAGGTCCCTCAAGAAGTTCCTCAAGGTTCATTCCGCTGTGGTGACCCCTGATTAATAAAGGGACTAACCTGAAGGAAAATGAATGAATGAATGAATGTCAAGTACTGCTATGATAACAGTTTGAAAATCTTTGCAGTTATTGGCTGTTAACTTTTAAAGAGATAAGACACTTTACCCATAAATGGCATGATTTTACCCTATGTAGGCCAGTTGCAGAAAGCTGTACAGTATTGGGTAATTTGTTTATATTACTATAGAGTTCTTGTATTACCATAACAACTAGCATTTCCACAACAATTTAATTCAAGTACTTTACTATAGTTTGGTTAAAAAACAATCTAATATTTACTATAAGTTACTATAGTATTTTTCATGTGTACAGAGTATTGCTATGTTTTTATAGCTGCATATATAAAACACTCTTCTGTCTATATGTTTCCCAACCTTGTTCCTGAAGGCCCACCAACAGTACACATTTTCAACCTCTCCCTGATCAAACACACCTGAATCAACTCATCAGAACATAGAAGAGACTCCAAAACCTAAAATGAATGGATCAGATAAGGGAGACATCCAAATATGTACTGTTGGTGTACCTCCAGGAACAGTGTTGGGAAACATTATATGCATCAGACACTTTACCTAAAGGGCACATATGATGAAAATCATCTTTCGGAAGCTGTTTGGACAGAACTGTATGCAGGTATTGTGTCCACTGTCATATTGGGGTCATATAAACACAATAAGTCTCTTTTTTAAATTTCCTGATGTTAAAATAGGATTTAAATCCCTCCTATTTTGAGGCCCACCGCAATGTGACATAGGAGTGCGATTTCCCGCCCACTGAATTAATTGACAGCTGCGTATTAACATTTCTTTGTAGTAATGCGTATAATCATATCAACAAGACAGGACCTGCGCAAAGCAACTGGGATTAAAAGATCTGTTCAGCTGATCATCAGTCATCATTAAATGAGATCAAGAATGAGTTTTACAAGTTTAAAACGTTTTAAAACAGTGCATGTTTGTAATGAATTACAGCGGTTTTGCTTTTTTTACAAATATAATTATACAATTAGAAAACAAGATGCTTCAATCCTGGTTTGTGGACGTTTAATACGGCTTATTTTGTACATTAACATAACGGAAATCCATACAGCAGTGGACATTAACGTGTATCCTGTCACATTTGACATGCAAAAGCAGTGCAAAGTTAAACGTGCGCTCTGAGTGTATGTGTCTGTGTGTGTGCGTGAACTTCTTAACAACATTGTGTGTGACTCGTTGTTGCAGAAAGGCTTGAATTTACTTCACAACAAATACATCAAATAATCATTGGGAAAGTTCCTACTGTAATATTTCTCACAATCTACTTCATGTCTGTCACTGTGCTGTTTATCTGATGGAGATGGAGACACACTGACAGGCATGTGGGAACAGTGGGCGGGAAGAACTAGCATTAAAGGCACAGGCAACAAAAACAGCTACAGTGTGTTCAGAGCAGAAAATTACAATATTCTGAAAGGTATAATAAATCATCTGATGGGTGTTTTAAGCTGAAACTTTACAGACACATTCTGGAGACACAAAAGACTTATCTTAAATCTTGAAAAAGGGGTAGGTGGAAATAGGTGCCCTTTAAACTCCACCTTACAAGGACTCAGTAAGAAAGACAACGTTTACTTGAATATACCACAAATCTATTTGTTTTCTTCAGCTTTAAATACCTCTTTTGCACAGTATCTTGCAAAGTATTGTTCTATATTATGTAAAGGTATCTGTCTTAGATTGTTAAGTGATCATAATATAGTTAGTATAGTTACATTATCAATCTAGTATGTTAGTTATGGTTTAAAATAGCTTATAACATCCAGTGTTGTGTTCATATTTATGATTATGTTTATTTATGTAGCACCGTAGTCCTGCAAGTCACAATATTTCATTCTGCTTTCATTTCATTTATACACGCATGCAAGCAGCATTGACAATTAAGCTTGACTTGAATTTTTATATTATTGGTGTACATATTATTAATATTAATGCATTAATGATTAAATGATGCTGAATGTATGTCCAAGTCATTACAGCTAAGACGTAAAAAAAAAAAAAAAGAGCTAAATGCAGATTTCGGGCTCAGAATCGTACCGTATGTGTTGTTTACAGCGAAGGTTCTCTTTCCACGCTGACTGTCATTAGAGGTAATTACTGTAATTCTCAGTATGCACAGAGCAACGTGAGGCCGCTCAAAGACATCATGGGACTCCGAAGGGAAGCAGGAAATAAGTATTATTTTAGGCTCAGCGTCAGAGTCCACGTTCCCTTTGTGTTTAGCATCTCATACAGTCAAAACCAAGGCAGCTCTTTATTCAGTGTGTGTAAAGCTCTGCAGGAGGACAGAGATTCGACCAGCAGGTGCAGGAAAGTCACAATGTTCCAGCCTGGAATGTGGTTGAGTCTGTGTTTCCCCTAAAACACACACCGACAGATAAATGTGTGCAGTCAGAGTCTCATATGCTACAATCATTTGAAATAATCATTGACTGAGTGCAATCGGGAGGCTCAGTTCAGTTAATTAGCAGATTTTCGTATTCTTCTGCTTGCCTTGGCATTTACATACTCTCTTAAAAGATCTTTATTGACATTGATGGTTCTGTAAAGAGCTTTAAACATCTATAGAGACTTTCAATTGCACATAAGATTCCATATTGTGGAAAACTGTTGTTTAGATTTTATCTTATGTTTATTTATTTGACAATGAAGGGATCGTGTACATTAATCAACAGTACAAAAGAACATAAATGCCAAATTAGCCCAAAGGCTAGTTCTCATTAGTAGTCTCTTTGGCAGATGGTATAGGCCTAAAACTAACAAAAATACAATCCTAAATTGTAAACAAGACTCAAATATACAACTTGAACAACACATTATACAGAGTAAAAAAATTGTAATAATAATAAAATTAAAAACAACTAAATACTACTAAATTACTATTACTAATATATTTATTTTATATTTTGCAGACTCAAGGCCTGAAGAAAGTTTCTTTCCTCAGGCCAGCTTCCTTTATGAACAGTTAAATATTCCCCTATCATGCAATAACAGGCAATACGTTCTCATACGCACTTGTACACAGCACCTTTTAACAATATACAATGCAATACTTTCTCACACACATTTGTACACAGCACCTTATAACCTGTATATTTATAACAAATCTGTACATACAACTCAACATTCAGATCCTTTGACTAACTGCATCTGTGTTTAATGTTTATCGTCTTTTTTTTCATATTCATTTTGTGTTGTCACTTGTCACTTTATGTACACTGGAAGCTTCTGTAGCCAAAACAAATTCCTTGTGTGTGTGAAGCACACTTGGCAATAAAACTGATTCTGATTCTGATTCTCAAGGTCACATTACAATGTACAAATAAACAACAGAGACCTGATAGACAAGGTACAGTACAGGTAATAAACAGACACAAAAAAACATGAAATCATTTGACATACAGTGATAGATCGTACAGTCAGTAAATAGAAAAACAAGATTGGAACAGATATGTCTTGTGTTGGTAGATCACGAATGTTGAATAACTAATAAACTACTGTAAATAAACTACACTGTAAGAAAATCTGTTAATTAACAGTATCCGTATTTACATAAAAAAATGTTTTTCGTTTATTTACGGTTGTGAATTGCATTATGGGACCTTGATATATCTGCTCTGTCGACTTTTGATGTTGAAAATTCAACTCTACAGTCAATTCTACAACTCTAACAAATCAATTCTACAGTTTAACAAAGTGACTTTTTTTTACATTTGAAATAATATAATGTATAAGAAAATAATATAGAAAGTATAGAGAGCATAAATAAAGGAGGGGGGGGGTAGAAACCCTAACCTTTTTTATTTAATGGTAAATTTAATGTTACACACACTGACAAAATCATTCAAATAAGATTTCTTGGATTTACCAATTTTTTTTTAAGTTGAGTGATTGTAAACAATTCATTTGGGCTAAATTTAAACAAAAAAAAATTGAACATTACTCAATTTAATTTGTTTGTTTAACGTCAATATGTATAAATTGTTTCCAATAATTTTGCAGACATTGTTTTTTTTCAGTGCAGCAATGATTGTCCGGTGCCTCGCTTTCTGTAAAGTGGACATTGAATGGCTTGACTGAGATAAATTCAATGTTGCTGACATAATGTTTACAAGAGATTATGTCTTGCATTTGTGTTTATTTAGTGCTATAATAAGTAATAAAGAGGAGGGACTTGTTTGATTGAAGATCTTGTCCACACTTATGAAAATTAACCTTGGTTTTATAAGTATAGTAGCAATCTTTTTCTCTGTATTTTGTCTTTCCTTCCACTTTGCGACATCATTTCATCGAAGTGCTCTTCAAAGTGGATAAATATGGATAAATGGATACATATAAGTGGATAAATATGAGCTTTTGAAAATTATAATGCATTTTTAGCCATGTGATGCAGTCATGTGTCCAGTTTTGGCCAGATGGACAGCATTTGTTTCGGCTGTTTCCCTCTTGACATTAATGTCAATTTGTACATACTTCACATTACTTTTCTTTAAAATAACACCTAATGTTAATGTTTTATTAAAATTAAGATATATAAAACTTGAATTCTATAATAAAATTCTGCACATGCAGTGGATAGAACAACACAGATTTGTTTGGTTCACATAAGTACTAAACCAAAAGACCTCTACCAGAAATTTACAGTACAGACTACATACTGTTACAAAGAGATGTCCTGATTAAAAAATTAATAAATAAGGGTGCTTACTTTCCCCCCATTTTATATGGTTTTAGAGGCCAGATTTACTAAATCATACTATGGTTTTTGAACCATAATATAGGGCAAATTATCATGTGAGCACAATCCCATAAAAGGGCTTTTAGGAGTGAAACATTTTGCAAGTGATCTACTGACAGACAGTCCACAGCTCATTTTCATAATGTCTAATGCACTGCATAAACCAGCACAAACTAGCATGCAAACAACCAGAGCCGAGTGATAGGTAATCTACTAACAACATGGATCACAAGACTCTTTTTGTGGCCATTAAATAACGTTTCAATATAAATATCAAGTTTCAATTTAAATATCAGTTAAAGTGATCACCACAAACCTTTATTAGCTCTCCTTGCATAAACAATATGTCTGAAAAGGAAACTCCTAAGCATACTGTATGCAATCATGTCCTCCATAAAAATCCCTGTGTCCAGGCCTTTCACTTTCACTGTGTGTCTTTTTTTAAATTCTGACGTCAAAAAAGAGCTGGCACTGGTGCAAGTGCTGTCTGCCTGGCTCTATATCTGTTCCACTTCATTTAGATATGAATCATACCATAAGTCATACTGCTTGCTGATTGAAAGCTATTTCTCTTCCATGCCAAAAAAATGGAAAATCCCTAAAATTGCACTAAGAAATGGACCTGATCTAGATCATATCATATCCTAGAGACTTTGATATGCATTTTATATATCACACTTATATAAACTCAACATATGACCTTTTATGTCTTAAAATAAACAGTTACTTCGCTCTGACTGTTTACCGCGGAGAAGCAGTAAATTCATTGTGCTTGTCACTGCCCAATTTAGAACTTTTTCTGTATCTCCAACCCCATATTACCACCCCACCCAAACCCATTTCCTGAGGAGGCCTCACTATACACACACACATATACAAACACACACATGCTCATAATTTTTACTTTGAGAAAGTTTGAAATGAAAACCACTAGCATGCTGTGATTTTTCTTCGGACTGTGGCATTGTGTGTTCTGCGAAACATATGATTACAGACAAAAATGCAAGAGACAAACAAACAAATCCGGTGAGCGCTCAAATCTTCAGTAATGCATGACAGACACGTTTGCAATTTTGCATGTGTTATTTTGGTGTAACTTGCATGGAAAAGAAGCTGAAGCGAATGCATTCAGCAAAGGTAAAGGTTGTCCAATAAAGTCTGAGTTTTTGGCCCGGTATGTTATGGGTCTGAGTGATCTGTTTAGGTCCAGTGTCTCCAGTTACAAGCGGCAAGAACATCTGGATGTATTTAGTCTTTCGCTCTGCTCGGCTATACAGTACGGTTTGGGCTCAGAGGCATTAAAAGTTACATTATGTAGATGCTCAGTGAACGCGTAGTTCTGTTAAAGAAACCTTTTAGATTGTTTACGGAAAAATGAAAGGGTTAGATTTCATCTGACTGCACTTAAGAACAGAAAGGGAGGAAAAACTGAGAAAGGAAGTTGTTTCCTTTGAGTTTCCTGCACCGGTGTCCACATATAGAAATCTGATACATTGGAAATATATACAAGTTACATTTATGACACTGTTAGTATATGAGTTAGGTTAGATTAGAGTTTACATTTTTTTTGGTTTAATTGTTTAAGATGTGTGAAAGACATTTGTTCGAGAGAGGCTGTTTGTCCTGAGCTGCATTTCTACCAGTGTTGTTAGCAATATTGTCTGAATTGATGGAATTGTGAATGTTGAAAGGTACAGGTTTTAATCCATTATGCTATTTGTTGTGGAAAGGACTTTAGTGGTAATAGTTTTCATTTTCAGCATGATATTGATCCGCAAATTGCAGCGAAATCCTATTTGGAGAAAGAAAACAGCTGATGAAACACAGACATAAAATGGCCTCCACATGGTCCAGATCTGAATATTATAGAGGCTGTATGAGATTACCTAGACAGAAAAAGAAAGACCTGACTCTAAACCTTAAGAAGAACTCTGGAAATTGCTAATCCAAACCTGATATTACACAGCATATTATTTCAGAAAATGTCAGGACAATTAGAATAAAACAGTTCAAGTTGTGCTTGGTGCCAAAGGAAGGCACATTAAACATATACTTTTGCTTAAAGAGGAAATGTTGTGCTGTTGTTGTTTTTTTTGTGCATAGTTCCTATATTTTCTGTTTGATTTTAATAAAGAGGCTGATTGATTATACATTGTGCCAAAGTCTACCAATGCTGGTATAGTGCTTAGGAATTTTGCTTGTCATATATGCAACATCAATTTTTAAATATTGCTAGAAAATGGCACATATTGCCATATATGATTTTATAACGTGTTGGGGGTCTCGGCCATGTTTTTATTTTGCTAAATAAGCAGTGTCACGATGGCGATAAGGCCTTTACATGACTGGGCTTCTGGGATCCTGAAAGGTCAAGTGCTGACCAGCACTAACCATGAGAAGTGTTCTGCATTGAGGCCGTTGGTGAATAACTAAACTGTTGTAGGCTCTAAAAGTCATGATTGTTCAAGGCAAAACAATGCTGTTCTCCACTGAGCTTTCACTGTTCTTCCTGAGCATGGCAGCACTGGGGGAGAGAGCAGCACCAGTGTGTGTCAGCATGCTGTGTCATCTTTATCACTCTTCAGAAAGCTGAAGGTTCACCTCGCAATTAATGCTTGATTTTGTAGCAGAAGGAACGGATCTGGTGATGGTTTCAAACTGAAGCATACATAACATGACACTGGAGTATTTAGCCATTGTCGACTCATGTTTCAGCATTGTATGCCTTTTCTTAGCACCATTAGCTCAGTCACAACAATGCTAAGCCATGCTGATGTACTGCCTGCACTGAAACAATGAACTGCTTGTTTAAAGTACTTATTTAAAATGAGTTGAATCAACACAATTTATAAGTTTTTTTGGGGGGGACAACTTAATAGTTTTATGTTCAATCCAGTTAATTTAGTAAAAACCATATAGTTAGCTTAATATGTTGAGGCAACATGAAGGAATTGAGTGGAACCAAGATTTTTTTGTGTAATACGACTTTTCTTTGTATATGTAACAATAGAGTCGGAGTACAACAGAGTTAGGGCCCAAACTGTTTATTTGTCAATTTAATCAGGCAGGCAATGGTCAACAGGAACAAACAGTATCATGAGGGTACTCCAAAAGCGTAGTCATGGTAACAGGCAGAGATCGGTGCAGACGGCAAACAGAATAAACAAAGAACAAAAGAAGGAAACATGGCAAGACTGGATTAGAAAACCCTTCGTAAAGTTACAGGTAAACAAGACTCAGCAATGTGTGTGTGTATGGTAATCAGTCCATTATGAGTTTCCAGTTGTGTGTGATCAATCAAGAATGATGTGGAACTGGTGTGTATGAGGTGCATGATGGGATGTGTAGTTCATTTCAGTAGCAGATTTGTATTTCTCCAGCGATCTGCATCTGCTAGATTGGCGTTGGTTGTGACAGTATCCCTTTTATTTCACACCTGTCTGTTTTCTAAACACCAGCTGTTAATCCCATTGTTCACAACTCATCACATTGTTTAATTAATGTGTCAAGATAAAATAAACAAAAATTAAACATAACAAACATTTAATAATTTATATAATGCTTAGTTACATGTTGCTTAAATGTATATATTGAAATTGTAGGTTGCAAAATAAGCTACAAGGGGTCTCAATCCACCTGTGGTCTTATAAATATTATGCCATCATAATCTGTGATGTCAGCATTTTCACTTAAGTGCACTGAGGTTGTGCAATAAAAAAGTTCACCTTACTTTAAGATATTTTAACTAAACTTTATGTTCTGTTAGAGGTTGTTAATACTTAATAAAGCAGTCAATTTAAGTCAGGTTAATAATACATCTATGGCCTATACCCACCAAGCAAATGTATTTTTAATAGATGTCTAAACATAAAAGTCATAACTAAAACAAGGCTAAATTTAGTCTGTCAGTAATGAATACTAGTAAAATCTAATAAATGTCTATCAATAGTGCAAAAGTAATCATCACAGATTAGACAGACTTCAAAGCTATTTATTCCTCTCTATTTAATGGCAAATAGCTACTATTTTATAGGTATTTGCAAAAAAAGATTATTTAGTTTTTAGTAAGCAGCCCCGTTTTAAATATATATTGTATATGAACAATATATATTATTTCAATGGAAAATTCTCTTTGATGATGATGCACAGATCCAGAAGGAGTTGTGTATGCTCTCTGACCTGTCTGCCTATTTGCAGGACTATTTGTATTGGGATTAGTATTTGATAAAGTCAGCAAATTCAGCAAATGACCACACATACTCTCTGCAATAAACTGTGTAAGTGCTATAAAAGCTGACAGAATTAGAGTTTTTGAAAATAGCCTCAGCATCTAAAGATGTATTAGGGACAACATACTCTGGCTTACTTTCTATTCTGAACACAGCAGATCCCTTATCTTTGCCTTTGGATCGTTTCTTTTATCATGTTAGGAAAGGGAAATGAGTTGTGAGATTATATTACACTCAATTGCTGCTTAATCAAACTACTTAAACTGAGCTGAATCAACTTAAATAAGCAAGTTTTTAAGGACAACTTTATTGTTTTATGTTTAATCCACTTAAATTTGGAAAAACAATTAAAGCTAGCTTAATCGATTTGTGTTGGAACAACACGAAGAAATTGTGTGGAACCCAGCATTTTTACCAACATATAGGCTTATTGTGAAAACGTAACCCTATATACATTTCTGGAGATCGTGAATTATGTAGCCAGAGCTACGTATGGCTGCATTTCATCTTTAAAACGAACGCTAAGGAGTGGTATGACGCCATTGCTTTTCAGTCCGGTAGCTCGACATGTACGTCAGCGGACTTGAGACGCAAAACGGATTTGACCGCGACAATGGGCTCCGAGTCAGATGAAGAACGGTTCCAGAAAGCAGGTAAGACAAAAGCTAAAAACATTATAAAATAAACAAGTAAATAACAAGGTGAGAATGTGGTAAAATCTGAAAACGGGGAAAAAAATCAGGGGTCTTTTCTTTTTCTGGATTGCTTTTTAAAACACTGCGGTTGGGTTTAGGAAAGGCAGAGGGTGGGTCAGTCGTCAGTCATTTAGTCATTTAGTCATTGGCGCGAAGGGCAGTTTCAGAAATTTGAGATCTGAAAAAGTGTACACTTTGGCCCAATCCCAATTCTACCCCTTAGCCCTTCCCCTTACCCCTACCTCTCGTTTTGCGCGTTCACGTCAAGGGGTAGTGGTGTCCCAATTCTCTTTAACTTGAATGCGTAGGGCTAAGGGCAAGGGGTATACACCCCTTCGAACGAAGATTTTTCAGGACCACACTCAAAACGGAGGTAAAGAAAATTTTCCAGAATACACCTGCCACAACGGCAGTTATGCTGAACCTGGAAGTAAGGAGATTTTTACGACACACAAACATATGTTTTAATATATTCATAACCGCGTTCGTGTTTTACAGTCATCGCAAATCGCTAAATTTCGCCATCTATAATTCCTAATAATAACTCCTGCACAACATTCTGACACTCGAACACCCTGTCAGAGCAGTCAAGTGGCTGAAAATGAGTTTTTTGCAGTGTCTGGGATAATGTTAATGTTGTTTTCGTGTGTTTACATAGATGAATGTAAATACATAGTATAGTTACGATCTTATTGCCACATTGGATTGTTATGATAACATAACATATCCCTTCAGTGATTTCCTGAAGAAAAACACCAAAAAATAACACAACTGGAATAACTACAGCAGCTGCGATCGTCTGATCTCATATGAGGCAAGAGATCTCGATGACAAATGATGACGTGTGCAGGTGTTGAAGTGCTGTCCCAATTCTTAGGGGTAAGTTTTGAAGCCCTTCCCCTTAACCCTCGGTTGTAAGGGCCAAGGGGAAGGGGTAGGGGTACAAAAATAGAATTGGGATTGGGCCTTTGCCTCTGTGGATTCGCGAAAACAAAAACTGCAAAAAAAAACCCAAAAAAAAAACCATTGCTCCTGGACGTATTTTGCTCTCCCCAGAAATGTTTATGGGGTATGTAATCAGAATGAGCCTGGGTTGATTTTTACAGTATTGTTTATAACTTATTTCAAATGAACCCAATTCTTAAAGGTTTTTTTTGGGACAGCTTAATTTTTTATGTTCAATCAACTTAAAATTGTAAAAACCATTAAGTTAACTTAATGTTACCGTGATGTGCGTTGGGATGACATAAAGGGATTGTGTGTAACCCAGTATTTGTTTACATTGGACTTAAGCTAAGATACCTTTATTATCGGTTTTATTGTTTGTACTTTGATTAACTGCATTTAGAAAATATAAAAATGTAGTTGTTATTATCATTAAGTCCAAACTTGATGGGTCAAAAGTGAGACGATTTTGGTGTCTGCAAAATTTACAAAAGTAATTTTAGGTAGAAAGCATATTAAATGCAAGTAAAATGTTCAATGTGCACTCTCAGAAAAAACGGTACAATGTTGTACCAAAGAAGGTACAAACCCTTGCCACTGTGGCAGTACCTTTTTATGGAACAGAATTGTACCGTAAGACAAAGAATCTAATTTGTACCATTGCAGTTTGTACCTTTAAGGACATGATTTGTACCATGAGGAAAACAAAATGTACCTTTGGTTTTTAAATCCTGCACATGCAATATTGTACCTTCAACAAAGGTAAAAATCTGATCTATGAAGGTTCCACTACAGTGACAAGACACTTTGAACCTTAACTGTGTCAAATGTGTTCCTTCAAGAACTATTTAAGAGCATTTTGCTATATCCAAAATATGTATTTATTTTCAGTAAATATAAAACATCAAATACATTTTTAATCAATGTTTTTTTTAAGTTTCTTTTTGTGTAAATGCACCTTTTCCATTAACAATAAAGAATAAAAAATACTTTAACATAAATCAAAAGTTCTATTTTTTGCTAAACATTTCTCACTTTTCACAAAAATGTTATAGAAATACATTTTCCCATGTACAATATTAAACTTTTTATTCTCCAATTTTCACACAAAACCTTTGTAATCATTTAAAAGTTAATTTAATTTACTTAATTTTAAAATAGAAATAGAATTATGCAAAAGTATTGTAACAAGATGCACAATGTTTGATTAGCTTTTTACAATACTAAAATGTCTGCATGAACACTTACCAAATGTTTATTTAAAATGCCTTAAATGTTTAGTTTACAATACCTTTATTTTTGTTTTACCAGTTGTTTTGTATTATAGAACTTAATGATTAATAATTTAAAAAAAAAATGTATGCGTTTCTTTAAACATATGCTTTTAAATAATTCATGTTTTAATATGGAAATTATTCATAAAATCATATTGCCTTTCCAGTAATATTTATTTTCATAAATATTGTAATAAAGAAGTTGTCCAACACTTATGTACATTTTTTATAAGAACAATTGTGTACCTTTATTTTAATTGTACCATAAAAGGTACAGAACAGTATCATAAGAGGCATTTTCTGTACCATATAAGGTACAACTTTTACGAAGGTACAAAGGAACATTATTTGTACCACCAATACCTTTTTTTCTAAGAGTGTGGGGTCTGAAATAACTTTTGTGAAATTAAAAAATAAAAGGCTGAAATACACTCAAAAAGTGATTTTTGCTGCTTGTTCAAACTAATTTAAAATGAGCTGAATCAACACAATTATTGGGTTTCTTTTGAGACAACCTAATTGTTTTATGTTCAATCCACTTAAATTTGTAAAACAATTAAGGTACTTGATTGATTTGTGTTGGGACAACCTGAAGGAATTCTATGGAATCCAGCTTTTTTTTTTACAATGTAATTGTATATATTTAATTGTTTATATTTAGTCATCTCTACCTACATTACTAAAACTAACAAAAAATATTGTTAAACTTTGTACAACTTAAAACATTTAGGTGAAGTTAATAAGTTGATTAACTTATTTAAATAAGTTAAAGCAACATATAAATATTGTCTTGACTTTGTCATAATTTTTTTAAAGTGTATAAAGATTAACAAAAAAAAGAAGGTATTTAGCCATATTTTGCAAAGAAAAAGTAGACACATTCAAATGTATTTAAAATTCATAGTTTATAATTTGAAAATACATAAAATTTGCACTAAATACATTTCCCAAAAAATATGAATGTGCTTCCCTAAAGAACAAGAGACCTGTTTTTATCCAGCTCATCAGGGATGATACAAACACGCAGGAATTCAGGTCACACATATACACACAGCATTTAATCTTACACGCTTGACAGTCAATAAGCGCCTTTAAGCAGGTTAGGGGTATAGCATTAAAATAAAAGCTGTTTTGCGTATACCAAAAAGCTGATCTGCTTGATCTTCACCAACAAAAGTGTGACTTAAAAGATTAAGGTTAATAGAGGAGAAATCACAAAAAGGTCATTATACCTGCACTAAGAAAGGTTATTAAAAATGACTTTTTTTAAATGAGATTATATCATTTTAATTGTTCGTTTTGTACATGAAGATTATTAAAAATGTGTAGACCACATGACCAAAACCAAGCACGTGTCTTTGACCTTCATGTCTGAATACAGTATGCTTTGTCTTCACTGAAACTAAATAGGAAACTGTAATGTCTCTGGACTCCGGACTGCACACAGAAACCCAAACAGGACCAAATATTTACTTAAATCTTTTCTGTTTCCCACTCTTATATATACTAGAAAATCAACCCACTTTTCCTGTTATAAATACCTGGTTTTAAAAAAAGTGTCCAGACAAAGGTAACTATAAATAGCAACCACATTAGACTGCGGGCAGTGCAACACAAACCTGAATCTCCAAGACATTAGATGTCTTTAACATCAGATTATGATATGGTTTATGATAAGCTATCAGTATTGCTGCCAAAAATTAATCAGTTCCTCGTTGTTTCTGTTTTAGAAAGACAAATTACACACTGTAAAACCCCAAAAATTAAGGTTACTCAAACCGTTTAGGGAACCCAATTGCAGCAAACTATTTAAGTTCAAAAACTAATCCTAATGAGTTCTGTGAACTTAATCTATTTGACTAAATGAAACAATTTGAGCACAGTAAAACCCAATAAATGAAGAGAACTCAAACAAACTGAGTACTGTAAAGCCCAATAATTTAAGTCAACTCAAACCCTTTGAGGAAACCGATTGCTACAAACCATTTGAGTTAAAAAACTAATCTATATTAGTACTTTGAACTTACTCCATTTAAGTTGAGGTAATGAGGTATTTAATTAACTCATTACCTTCAACACTGAGCTCAAAACTCTTTTCAAATGAGTAGAATTAACTTTCAGTAAATTTTGAGTTAACTACACCCATTTATTTTAATAAAGTTGACTGTTGGGTTTTATAGTGCACTCTAAAAAATGACATGGGGGGGGGTCAACTTAATTGTTTCATGTTCAATTCACTTAAAATTGTAAAAACGACTAATAAGGTAACTTAATTCCTTATCACAAATCGATTATGTGGAAACCAGTATTTTTTTACATGTACTATGCATAAAATCTTGTTGATAATAATACTATTTTTACTTCAAATACTGTAGAACCCAAACAATACTGTGATAAATGTGTTGTTCAATTTAATAAATACATTAACTAATGGACAATTTTTTTATAAACATGAACAAACTATGAACAATACATTTATTACAGTATTTAATCACCTTTGTTAACATGAAGTGAATGAAAATACAGTTGTTCATTGTTAATTCATGTTAACTCACAGTGCATTAACGTTAATGTTATGCACAAATTTGGTTTTTAATAATTAACTATGATTAATAAATGCTTTACAAGATTTTTACATATTACGACATGTTAGTAATCACATTAACGTTAACTAATGGACCATTATTTTCATGTATTACTTATACGTTTACTTGAGATTGAATAATATATATTTTGTGTACATTACTGTAAGTATTTTACTGCAAATAATAATAATAATAACAATAAATAATAATAATAATGATAATAATAACAAACGTGGTTATCGTAACTACAAATCAATCATGGTTTGCTATAATTGAACATAAAACAATTAAGTTGTCCCCCCAAAAAATTTTAAAACTGTGTTGTTTTAGCTCATTTTAAATAAGTATTCTGAAAAAACAGCAAACTTTTTTTGTTTAGTGCACACATGATAATCAATGTGGCAAAAAACATTGTTACAACACATTTACTGTAATAAAATATAATACATTTTATTGTAAAGGGACATTAAGAACTGTATTTGTATGTGAATTATTTTTCTTGTCTTCTGATGCTTTTATTGTTCTTCTAAGTGTCTGAGTGCAGTTCACAGGGTGATTGTGTTTAACATCAAGGACTCTATCATGAGGAATCTCATAACAACATGTTTGGGGCCTTACATTCACACAGCTCAGATGAAGACAAACACACACTCCAGCAGTAAGTTTGTGTGCTCTCACACTCTTGAGAAATTCACACAGGGTCATGACCTGAAA
>CAIGQZ010001313.1:4279021-4314337 GCA_903798205.1 Danio tinwini | reverse complement strand
AGTCATTACATACAAAAATGTTGAACTAGTTGTCAAAATCTGTCAAGCTCATTTTATTTAAAAACTTTAAATCTTTTTTTTTTTCTGAAAATGTCTTCTAAATTGAATTTCATGAATGACTTACAGACCTGTGTATGTTGTAGCTTCAGTTCCAATATGTACTGCAGTAATGTTTACAGTTGTGCACAGCTCTACCCAAAGGAAGTTTATGTTTGTTGTAAATAAGGGTGTATTTATTCTTTTGCACAATGCTGTGAATAAATTTGAATTGTAAAGAGCAAATGCAGTAAAAATGTGAAACATACATATTCAGTGTCTTGTACTCAGATACCTCACTAAATGCAGTGATGTCTAACTTTACTGTAGTTTTCAAATGGCTGTGCAAATAGTATATTGTAGCAATTGCAGTTTTTGGCAACTGGAGCTTATATAACCTAGCTAAACTGTTGAATAAATCTAAAACGGCTAGCAGGGTGCTAGCATCTATGGCGCGTAATCTTGTTTCAATTCGTGTTAACGTGAACAACACTCATGTCCCATACACCGCACAATTCTGAGTGTCTTGGTTAGCAGCAATCTGTCAGAATAAGCCAATAGGAGGCAGCACTGTCAATTCTCCTTTTATTCTGCCCAAAACATGAACAAACCACTGGGGTGGTTCTTTTACCCACTATTCTTGTTGATGGTGACTGCCAATATTTTTATAAACCAAGGAAATATTGGGCTTAAAACACAGAAGCCAACTTAACCACAAACACAGATAAAGTTTATAACAAAACAACCCATGCATTTAACCACATAAAACAACTCTAAACCATCTCCCATGATGCACCTGGCTATAGTGCTGTTGGCCAGGTCATTACAATATAGTGCTGTCTTGAGCATGTTCAGAAAGTGTCACCAAAATCTGACTTTTTTGCATTGGAAAAATTGTAGAGTAAAGTGTCATAATGAAAACATGGCAAAGCCATTTGATCTTGTTCATAAACAATGTTGTCAGGACTTTGCATTTTGATGACACTGACACTTTCATTGACATGAATACTTGCTTTTGAGGACTGAGCTATCCATTTTGAGCAAGTGACACGCTTTTGCAGGTTATCAACTAGGTTTTGCAGTTTGTACTAATTGTTTTGAGAAATGCATGAACTGTTGTGCAAATGTAAACAGTGTTGTAAGAAATGCACCAAAGCCACTGAGAAAAACGGTAACATCCTCAGACCTCAAGAGTTGTCAGAGAAAACTAGTTTTTACATCTGGAACCTGATTGTTGTGCTTCCCCCAAAAGAATATTCACTAAACATGTTTCCAGGTTTTCTGCATTTTATTTAATAAATAAGAACACAACACTAAAGTTGGGAAATAATAAAGTGTAAAAAATTAAGTCATGTTTGTTCATCATTTGGAAACAATGTTATTCCCGTCCACTTTCGACTTCAGCAACTGTATTACAAATTTCAGTACATGCGCAAAAGCGACGGCAGTTTCCCCTCTCCAGTTTTCAGCAGCCTGCGAATGTTCCAACTACTGTACTACGGCGAAGGCTTGGTTTATAAATATTAATCAAGCAACTTGACGTTTTCCTAAAACGGCCAACAGGATTGGCTGAAATTCAAAGAAAGGCGCTCGACTTCGTGCGAATCCGCATGCAGATGGATTTCTCATGAATATTAATTTGTCTAAATGACTAGACGCTCCAGGAGGGTTACTAAGCAACGCCTGCAGAGCCTCGTTAATATTCATATTGTAAGCCTTCGCTTTAGTATCGTGATTCGTCGTTTCTCAGGAAAGGTATGTTGAGCAGCCGTGGACACTACCAACGTCAGCTGCAGAGGGGTGGTCTTTCGGACACGCTCGGTTAAAAGTAAACACCTCGACCGCACAAAGATAGCACAGCCGCTCCGTTGCTTTTAAAAATTAGGGGAAAGAGGCGCCGTGTAGCAGACGGGTTTCCGGCCGATTCCTTTGGTGTTTGTCACCCCTCCTACACACGTATGGGAAATTCCCTCCACATGTATAGTGGTTTGTGAGTGTTGGGGAGCCCTATGGGGTTGAGTTCGCAGCTCGGGATTATTCGCTAGGCTGCCGAGAGTTACATGGAGGAAAGTGTGATTGGGAATACTTTGGGAATACGCGAAATTATCGCCTCCAAACGGGTGAGTTTTGTTCTTTTAACTTTATTATTTCGTTTGTGTTGTGGTCAGTGTTTAGAAAGTGTTTAGTGTCCTTGTATTTTCCAAATAACCTATTCTACGTGGCAACGCTGGCCCGCAGAATCACGTATACACAATCGCGCGCACTGGACGCGACGGAGCTTGACCAAAACATTGTGCATTTTCTACTTTGCAGATTTAAAATTGAAGCAATTGTTTGCACTAGAATCCAGTGGATACTTTTGATTTTACTATAGTAAAACCGTGGCGACTTCCCATTGCCTTCATATAAAAAATGGCACAGTTTTGAAAGTTTCTTACATTGTTCCACGGTGGTATTTCACGCCGATCATGGTATTTAAGTGGTACCTTTAGTTCCCAGTCATTTTTGTTGAGTTTAATTTTACTATAGTAAAACCGTGGCGACCTACCATTGCTTTCATATAAAAAGAAACAATGACACGCTTCTAAAAGTTTCTTACATTGTTCGCGCTCATAATGTTATTTTAGTAGAACCCTGAGTTAACTACCAGTCGTTTTTGCAAGGATTTTGCTAAGTTTTTCTTAAAACAAGTACTAGACCTTTATATGACATCTGCTGGCTATTTTTGGAGAAATGTGTTTGTACTTGGTTTGTTTTATAGCACCCATTCAGCCCAATGACCCACATAACATTGGGGTTATATGGGGTTTGTCCAAATTAAGGTTTGCTGTAATAGGATCCTTTGGATGTCTCTCAAATTGGGATGTGCTGCCCACCTAGACATTATTTTGGAGCATCAGACAGAGACCTTATTCTGTATATAGTTAATTAATTTTGAAGTATATATATTATGTATATAATAATCATTAGTAGAAAACACATAATTTAAATAATGTGTATTGAACTAATTGTATGCAAAACATCATTTTTTAAAATAAATCCCATACACATCTTTAAGTCATTGATGGCATTGTTAAATACATTCAATCTAATACATGAATATTACATTTTTGTGTACTTTTTAAAATACATAAATTGTTATTGTTCCATTTTCATCAGTGTGGTAAATAAATAGGATGTTTGCTGAAAACAATTGCTTGAATTGATTTCGTAATTGCTGTTTCATATATAACAGAATAATTCCAAACATACAGGAAGTGATTTCATTCTCAACAGAACATGCAGGTTAATTGTACCACAAAACCACGCAAATCGGAAAAGATTAATTCTTATTTTCTCTCTCTCTTTGTCTCTTTTGGATTCAGGAATGATCACAATTTCCTCTTTGCGGTCAGGGCAGGTTTAATATTAGCCTAGTGCAACTCTAAACCGCCCGGTGTTTAAGGGTCTCACGTTTATCCTCTCTTATGTTATAGTGATTTTCTCTAAGCACTCAAATTCTTTAATGGGTTTGCCAGATTGATGGGTTTGTAAGGTCAAAGTGTACGTTTCTGAAATGTTGTGTGCTCTCTTTCCACCAGGGGGATCTTTCTGTTGGCTCCAACATTTAACTTTTTGAGAGATTTAAATATATTTTAGGTTTGTTAAAACGTTATTGATCAGTTGTATATTATGGCCTATAGTTTACTTCTTTAACAATCTAAAATCTGTATAAAAGTTCTAATGCTAGTTAAACATTTTGTGTCTCTTGAGTCTCAAAGTGTTTGTGATTTTTACCCAGATTTGGATTTCATCTTTTCAGTCATGCATGTCGAATCAACTCCGTCATTGGAGACTCGTCAGTGATGCGGGTTTGCCTGAGTCGGCCTGTAGTCACATCCTGTGTGTGTTCACATGGCGTGCCCTAAGGAATTTAGCCAGGCATAGTGTTAAATTTTGCTTTTTGCGTTTTTGTTTGTGGCGGTTTGGTACCAGGAAGCATGTTCTGCTCTCCTTTTGTTTCCTTTCCATTTTCTTTTTTTAACCTCAGGATGTTTTCTCTGCCCTTCATTTGTGTGTGTTTTAATGTGCGCGTGTGTTTGTGGGTGTGTTCCTGAAGTCTACTTTGCCTTGAAGGCAGCTAGAATAGATGTTCAAAAAAAGATTTCTCCCGAGAGAGTAAAGATTCCTCTACCATCTCTGATGTAACGTGTGTGTCTGTGTTTGCAAAATAGAGCGATTAAACGATTCTGGAGAAAATGGCTCTTCTGTTTATGTTGTTATATCTTTAAAAATGTTAAATGATTATACATCAAGCAAGTTGTATCAGATACAACCATTTAAATTGTGCTCTTAAGAAATATATTGAAGTTTAGGTATTTCTGTAATATTGTGTCATAACCATTTCCCATTCAAAATAGATAAATTTTTTTCACGTTCTATATTAAATAGTATTAAAATGTACAATCAGTGTGTCTCAAATTGAAGCTTGTTTATTTATTCAAGAGATACAGGGATGATCTTTTATCTGGAAATGGAAGTGTAGGTCTTGACACTCTGAAGTCTAATATTGCGCTTAAGTTATTTTAACTCGTAACTCATTGCTTTGTTAAAATTATAACTCAATGGACATTTGATGTGAATACAGTCAGTGTCAAATACGTTCTACAGTCTGAAAAATAGTTTTTTTTGTCACTGTCACAGGTGGGATGTTTTTCAGTACATGTTTAAAACTGAATTTATCTTCTTGACAAACTATATCATTTGCATTACGGCTGCACAATATATAGTTTAAGCATCGATATCGCAATGTGTGTGACTGCAATAGTCACCTTGCAAGATATGCAGTGTTAAGTTAGGATTATAGTAGATCAACAATTGAGAATACATGAGATTTGTGGAGTCATTCCAACGTATAATTATAACAGAGTATAACAGAAACTTTTATGATTTGCATGGTTATTAAATATCTGTATCTGAATACAGTTTGACTTTCCGGAAAACTATAAAGAACTGTTTATTTAACTTTTTTCTTTTCTTGACAGGCATATTTAACAACAATAATTAGACATAAAAAACTCTATTTAAATATCACAGCGAAGCCACAAAATATTACTTTTCTCTTTGCCACCATTATTCAGGTTTTTATTTATTTGTCTTATTTGTCTTAATAATCATTTAAATATAATAACATTTATCACTCACTTTTATGCATTATAATAAGTCCAATCAGAAAAAGCATGTCATGTACATGTTATGTTGAATGATGATGGAACATTATTTGACCTATATTTTAACATTAAAATTTTTTTACACTAAAGTTGTTTAAAACATTACACAGTTCTTTTTTATATATTTAAAACAACCTTTTGTCCTAAGTACCAAATTGGATGCTTTGTCTTTGACCCAACTACAATAAAAAGTGTTAAAAGGCTGTGAATATCGCAAATGTGCTGTACTGATGGGTAAATTAAAGTGATTTACATAAAGTGAATCAATGACAGGGCAGTTTAAATAATGACAGGATGCATGACTAGACAAGTAGTTTGTTAAGGGTTCAATTATGATAGTTGTTTGTCAAAAAATTTGCCTACTCAACCACTTAAAAGTATGTTTTTTTACTTTATGAAACAGTTCAGAATTTTCAGAGCATAGCATACATAGGCGAATTAGGCTGCATCATATCTTCATGAGCATGCAATGTGATTCGAAGGAACAGTGTCTTCTCATCTAATATTTTTTTACTATTTAAAAGAAAGCATGCGCTCTGATTAGCTGTCTCAGTGGCAGTGTGGAATGGATTAGCTTCCTGGTTGGCTTGGACAGGTTAAGCCTACATAGCTATTTTTTTGTAGGTTTGTTATTGCATGTGTAGCATTCTAGTCTTTTTAATGTGGTGTGTGTGTGTGTGTTTGTGTAGTTCTTTGTGTTGCCTTTATAACACAGCTGTCAGAGAGATGCAAATAATAGTCAGCCTGGTGTCTTAGTATGTCAGATCATGTTCTGACTAATTTAAAGGATGCATTGTGAAACTGTAGTTTGTGTAAAATCTTCTCTGCTAATGTCATTTATTTGCTTGGATAGGATTTGTGTCTTTTGAAAAAAAATGTATAATGGAAAGAAGTTGTATAATGGTAATGACAAAATAAAGACAGTAGTTAGACTCAGAATTAGGGTTGTGCGATTTGGGAATTGCAAAAAAAATATGTGTTTTTTGACAGCTATTCGATTTCAATTTGATTTGTGATTAAATATTTTTTGTTAAGCTTCAGCTTAATCACACTCTGCCTGTGGTTCTTTTTTAAATTTTTAGGTTGTTGTATTTCTTCGTGCTGGCAACAGTTCTACGACAGCTCTTTCGGTATCTGTGACTGAAACCAAAATATTTCCATATTACTGATTTTTTTTTATTATTTTTTTTATAATAGTTTGTCTATTAATGCTTTTGAAGCAGCAGACGTCATCATCCCACTCGATTGCACTTTCCTGTTTGTTTGTGTTTTTATTTTGGGAGTTTCACATAGTTCTGTTGCACTATTCTGATTAGGCAGAACGAAAGTGTGCTCACTCAATTGACTAGTAAGACAGACGGCAGTCATGCATTTGCTCTGGGTGGGGGAAATTAAATAATATATAACATATTGCAGGCAGGCAGCCTCTTGCGATTAGCTAATCGCAACATTTCAAATCGCAATTTGATTTCGATTAATTGCACAGCCCTACTGAGAATACAGATTTGTATCTGACTGGATATTCAATTATTAGGCATTATTTAAAGGTAATTCTAAAGTAATCTGATGATCCACAGCAATTCATGTACATTATTGGCTTAGACCAGAAATTTCAGGGAAATCTGTAATGAATAAAAAACAATGCTGGCCATATGGCTTTGTAAAAATTTGCATTTATGACTGATCATAACTCTAGAAAAAGCATAACACATAAATGTTAATAAACATTAATACATAAATGTTAGGGATGTGAATTGATTGATCCATATCAATGTATTGTTAGGGTGCTTTCACATTAGCACTTTTGGTCCGCACCCAGGTTCGTGTGACGTCACAGTATGGTACGTTTAGCTAGTGTGAACATTGCCTTCTGAACGAGTCCACCTTCAGAGGTGGTCTGGGGTACGGTTCACTTCTAATATGAATGCAATCGTATCAAATAACAGAAGTGAACCGCCAACTGTATAACAAATCTTAGTTTTCATAACGTTCGTTTGTGTGTGTCTGTGTATCACCTATTTTGGCGAAAAGCAGGACTGATGATGATGTCTGCTTGTCTCCACCAAAAACAACTGCAGACATCACGTAATGTTCTGGATGTTTTTAATATTTTTTAAGGGCATATAGACGCACGTGACTCTCTGTATTTTGGTTTTGATAACAAAACCAAAAGTTTCAGTAAAAGCAGAATGACCGTGACATACGTAAGTCTCCATTTTGGCTATTTGCTTTCGTGACTGTCACCTAGCAAGAGCTGTACACAAAACAGCAGCTTGATGACGCAAGCGTACTGGGGTTAAGATGGAAAAAAAACCCCAATGTGACAACGAACTAGCAGAGGAGGGACTATCGAACTTGGGTTTGGACCAGGCATTTGAACCAAGTGTGAAAGCACCACTAGCTACACAAATAATTAGCATTAATCTTATTGTGAGGGTTTTTCATGTTTTGGAAGTAAGGAATTCACCAAGACTGCATTTTTAACAAAGCAACAACAATATAGTGAAGAAAAAGTTATATTATGAAATCTTATTGCGATTTAAATATTCTTTTGTTTTTTAATGTCATTTATTCCTGTAATTCCAAAGCTAAATTTTCACTATCCATCTTCAGTATAACACAGTAATTCAGGAAAAAATCTAACATGATGATTTAAGGCTGAAGATGTAGGTGCTTTTTAGGATTATTGATGGATTGAAAGATCTATTTTTAAAAATAGAAATGTCTTTACTGTCATTTTTTTATCAATTTCGTGCATCCTTGTTGAATAAATGTATACATCATTTCCAAGAACATTGTATCCTTCTGATACCAATCAGTGGTGATTACATATAGTTTCAGATTTTTTTATGTTCTCTATATTTTTTTTTGACAGATTTATGTATGGACAATCTTTTTCAATCCAAGAAGATTACACACTATTATTATTATTATTATTATTATTATTATTATTATTAGTATTATTATTGTAGAATACATTAAAGTGGGGACAGTCTGCTTTTTATAGTGACTTTTAAAAAGAGCCTCGGTGCTCAGAGACAAAAATGGCCCAGTAATCTTTCAGACAGGTGTGGCTGAGAACACATTAACTTCAAATTAGGTCATGGTATTGAGAGTCATTTCTGTGTGTTTACTCCATCCTGACCACAGCTGATTTATCCAAAGATCAAACACTTTCATTTGACAGCTGCTTGATATTATAAAGGCTTCATATCCGTCTGATGTATTTTGTATAGGTCGTAGAGTTTAATATAAAAAGTTGTGTGTGTGTGTTAATTTTTACTTTCTTAATATTTGCTCTAAAGAGAATTACATAGTTGCAATAGATTTGTCCAGATTTTTCCATAAAACACTAATACTAACTAATAATAACAGTTGGGTTTCTCTGTTTTATCATGTATTATATTTTTTTATTTTAGACTGTGATTTTTAAACTCCCTGTAAGGCTGGCCAAAAAATAAATAAATTCACAGTATAAGTCTTCTAATATATAGATAGATGAGCAATTCCATGCAAATGTCAACCTTGCCATGAAAAAAATAAAATTTTTGCCAAAATAGCGAAACCATTCCTGTGTATTTTGTGTAGGCTTGTATTTTACAGTGCTTTAGAAATACTCAAAAATGTCTCTGTCAATGTTTTCAAACAATTATATTTGATTTACAAAAGTCACACAAGTGGCAATTTTACATCCGTCACATCCACAACGGAGAGATGTCACATCCAGATTCCATAATGAAGCTTTTTACTTATAAATGTAACAATTTTAAATTAAATAAAATCAATCATGTTTGTTCTATAGATAGGTTAAAGGTGCATTTTAATCCAGCTGTTTTTTTCAATCAGTTTTTTTTCTCTCACTTTATTTAGAACTTCTGGGCAAATGTTTGATTTTAAGAAAGTAGAAGCATTAAATAATAATATAATTTAAAACTCTTTTTAAAAACTTACTTAAATATCCAGGGATCTCACAGTCAAGACATTTTCTGGAATATTATGGAATTTTAAAAGTTCAATTCCAGACATTAAAAGTCTGGCAATTTTATATTTGTTTTGTCCAAGTCATGTAGAATTTCAGGGAATTTTTGTTTGTTATTTTAAAATGTATACACTTTGTAAATTTATTTTTTTCTCTGTTTATCATGTTTCATGTGTTTTGCCTTTTGTTATGGTTAAGCTTTTTCACTGCCATTTTATTCCTTTTCCCACTTGGCAACAGACAATTAAATGCAGCCACCAGGCTCTATCTGTTAAAAAGTCACTGTCTATGTCAATAAGTTCCTCCAAGAATTTGTGCAACATCATGCATCATGATTTTGCAGCATAAAATGACTCATTTTGAGTTTTTTATTTTTATTATTTATTTGTGCCAGTATTTATTTATGCCTTGTATTGTTTTGCTGTGAAAATACACAACCAAATTACAAATCTTTGTTTTTCAAGATGAAGATCCTATAATGCAATTCTAAAGCATACATGAATTAAAAAACAAAACAAAACATGGTTTACAAAATACAGAAAACCATGTAAATTGTGGCCAAAATTAGCGGGAAATCTGTGTCATGGAAATTTGGTTGAAGTCATGGAATTAGACATTTGGCTTAGAGTGGGAACCCTGAATATCGCTAAATAAAATGCTAAATGTAAAGGAAAGCTTGCAACTATTCATGTTTTTGCGTACATCCCTGTGGTGGTATGTAAAAAAACCCCAAAACGATTTCTTTTTCAACACCCTCAAACTAACGAGAGCATAATATGAAATGATATTACATTTCAATACCTATACATCGTCATATTGCACAGCCCTACTCCCTTGCCAAAGGCTCTACCAAATCTTTTGTACAAGGAGAACTTATCTGCTTCCTTTCACGGATTAATGAACCATATACAATGGCTTTAATAACAGGTGTACAGAAGTGTTCAAGTTCTCCTCCGCTTGTGTCTTCTAGCACAGCATAAAGAAACAGTTGAGTGCGTGTCAAAAGGGGAATGTGTCTGGGATTAGAATCACACTAAATAACTGTGGACCGACCGTGTCTGAGCAGGTCTGGACATGCCGATTCCACCTATCAGTGGCATTTTCTTGCCTCTCATTCTTTCATGCTTGTTTGTTTTTTCAAGATATTTCTTCGTAAATTTTCCTCCATATAGCTGGAAGGTTTTTTTGTTTGCATGTTTTTTTGTTCTGAGAGGTAAAAGCGGAGTGGATGATGTAAGGCGGTTTATAAAAGCTAAAGCCCGGCACTTCAACAGTCGTCTTTTAAGATAAGGTAAGATTCGATCCCTTAAGGCAAAAGGAGGTGGTAGAGCCGGATGACAGGCATAACATAGACCTTAATACCAAAGCAGATAACTGTCTGTGACTGGGATTTTATATGTGGGCTTTACTGGTCTCAGAAAATAATCCAGGAAGTTTCTCTGGTCTTGAACACAGAAATACTGCTCAAAACGTCACACATAAAAAAAAAGGAATCATGCAATCCTGTTTCATTTGATTTCATCAAGCTCTGATTAAAACATTTACATTTTAAATGGTATCAAAATGTAAATTGAATTAGTCATGTCATAGATGATATATTATGTATGTATCTTAGGTTGCACAGGCATTGTTTTGCAATTGCTAAAAATAAATGAATTGTATGGGTGTGAATTAATTTTCCTTTATTTCTAAAAATCATTTGTATATTAAGTAATATTGATTACTTTTTAGAATTTAGATTTATTTATCAAATATTCATATTCAACTTTAATATACATTTTTTTGTGAGTTTTAATTAATTGTGTATCGTCTCTTGTTGAAAAACGTTTTTTTATGTAATGTTTTTGTGTTTATTGATATTGCCATGACATATAAGTTACTGATGTGTCAATAAATAAATAAGTAAAAAAAATTATAATTAAGATCATGTTCAATGAAGATATTTTGTAAATTTTCTATTTAAATATATTGGTACAAGAGTTCACACTTAGCTGATGATTGATTATAAAGCTATTTTGGCATGCTGTCCCGGGAGAGAGCCCTGAGCTCATAAGATCCTTGAACCCACGGCTCCCCCTTGTTGCAAGGCAAGAGGGGAGTTTGAGCTCAGGTAGATCTTGAGAACTCCCCTGTCATGTGGCTGAGAGCAGATAGTAGTTGCGCTTTAAAGAGATAAGTAGGAGCAAGTCTATAGTGTTGATTTGTATTGGTCAATAAACTTAGGCCCTCTTTACACTGGTACGTTTTAGTTTTAAAACGGCGTTTTAGAATGAAAACGATCCGCGTCCACACTAGTGTTTCACCCAGCTTTTCTGAACAGCTCTCCGTCTACATTAAAACTGTGAAAACGCACATCACGTGACCACACACACACACACACACTCTGGCTTGCACTGCAGTGTGCTTTGAGCACACACCCTTACGAGAGCTGTGCACGTCGGACTGTTCATCACGGATCTACCGCTGGATCTAATCTCACTATATTTGTTAAACGTGATATTTAATTAATCTTGTTGTCTATATCTAATGACATCTACCCCAACTTTGGTCTTTTGAATCTTGTTCTCAGGTAACGTGTTTTGGCTAAGCGCAAAGATAAGTTAGGTTAATATCTTAATTAATGTAACCGCGGACACCGATTCTGCACATTTGACTGATTGGTTGCCTTTATTTTCTCTATTGTATAAACTTTTTGCACGTTATACTTTTATAATGGCTATTAATTGATCATTAAAATGGATATTGAGTGAAAGAGAAAGGGTAAGTTTCGTATTTTCAATGAAAATGAAAGGAGGCAGTAATGTTATAGCCTTCGTTTTGTTATAAATATGCATGAAGATGACGGTCATATCATGCAGCTACACGACGCCTTAACATTTTTGATGTCTGTTAAGTAGCTAATATCAAAATGAAAATAGGCAGTTCCTCACATCATGTTTTCATTTTATTGTTAAGATGGTGAAACAGCATAGCCAGGGTGATGTGAATGACTTTATTTAGTACACACTCGGGAGTTTGTTTTCCATATCATACTTGTGAAGTCTGAACTTACAAGGAAAGGATGCAGGACTGAACTGTGTGTAGGCTACTGAATATTGAGGAGAAAGCCCCAATCAGATAGGCGAATGTTTGCAGCCCCACCTCCATTTTCAGATGTTTCCGTTTTGCCCCATCTACACTGAGAAGGAGCAGCAGCGTTTTAGAATGAAAACGGCCTCTTCAGCGTTTCCAAAACGCTCCGTTTTCGGGGCTGGAAAACTCTGGCGTAGTGTGGACGGATGGCGTAACCGTAGCAAAACTTATGCGTTTTAAAACTAAAACATTAGTGTAAACGGGGCCTTAGGTTACATGTTTTTGGTCAGTGGGAGGAAACCGGGGGACCTGGAGGAAACCCACATGACCACGGGGAGAATGTGCAAACTCAAAAAAAAAAAAACGTAAAAAATATGTACATATGATAACGAGCCATGATCGACCCGAGCTTAAACAAAACTTTTCATCGTCTTGATGAACAGCCACAAAGCCAGGAAGAAGAGCAGAATCTAGCCTGTGCCCTGTTGTTGTTTACAAGGCCATCTAATGCGTTAGCAGTTTCACTTTCTTCTTGAGCTGATGATAATAACGTGCGTGATTATTGAAGTGCTTCTGACAAATACGAGAGTGAAGAGCGGTAAAACAAAGAAGCAAATGTTTCTTTTAGCAACCTAAAACATGAACAAGCTGCCATGTTTAACTATTATCATCACCTTTTGGACTATTATGAACTCAGAATGACGGAATTACTTTCTAACAATATGTTAATGTTACATGTGCTGGTGAAGATTAAAGATACAGATGGGAGGTTTCCAGTGACTGTGGGCTATATGTTGCTGTTGTTTTTAAACAAAAAAATAAGGACTAAATGTATGCTGTGTGTAGTTTTTCTGTAATTGGTAACATATCGGAGACCGTAAGGGTCTGTATGTGTTCATATATTGCATGGTTCGGGATCTGTAGAGCTGCGCATCGATATAATTGCTCTTCAGTGTTTGGACCCTCAGTAGGGATTATTAAACCACACTGAACTGAGCTAAACTGAACTGAACTTAAACACTGAAAACTGAACTGACACTGTTTCAATTTACTATTATCTTCTATGTGAAGCTGCTTTGACACAATCTACATTGTAAAAACGCTATTTAAATAAAGGTGAATTGAATTGAATACATGTTGCATTTATTTCATTTTATATAATTGCAGACGTTACAGGCTATTTTGCTACTTTATTTTGGCAGATGGTTGATCTGCAGTTATAATGTTCATAGAAAGGTTCGTAAATAACATTTATACACAAGTATTTATGTGTATAAAGCTTCTGTTTTGTGAGAAGTGCTTCTCATATGATATATGAATGACCCGTACAGCTTTACTTTGACATTTACTCAAGCAAGAATGATGTCGACTGAAACTTTCTGTTGTACACCACACCCACCAAAAGGGTACCATTGATAAAGGTGACTTGTACCGTACCATACCATACCACTCAGTGGAAACGGGCCATTAATGTGACAATTAAAACAATTTTTTTACAATTTACAATTTTTTCAATAACGTTTTTTTTTAACCCTCAGATTCCAGATTTTCAAATAGTTTTTTATCAGTCAAATATTGTCCTAACAATCCAAATATCAACTGAAAGATTATTTAACTCACTGACTTGATGTACACTAGGGCTGGACAATAAATCGAAAAGTCATCAGAACCTCGAAATTCAGAACCTGTAATCGATCTAATTTTTTCTGGTCAATTTTTTTATTAATTTCCCTACAGTGATTAGAGTCACATGACCCTGCTCTGTTTATACTTCTGTATCGAGCGTGCACACATATGGCCCAGCACATTCGCGCAGTCGCATACCCCTTGCTGTGGCTGACGTTATTTATTTTATAAAAAAATTTGACTGTTGATTTTAGGCAATGTGTGTTTTAATTTCAATTGTTCAACGTTGATGTTCAATAAATATTCATCGATAGTGATGTAGTGTGTGTTTCCTTCAATTATTTTAAAATCAAGCATTTCACTCTTCATTCAGAAATCTCTCACATGTAATATGTTAGCATATTTACTTTACAAAACTAGTCAGTGAACTATGAGGGCAAAAAAATAAATAAAATAATCGTTCTTTAATCATAATTAAAGTTAGATTTTAGGCCAAATCGTCCAGCCCTAATGTACACTGTAAAAAGCGATTAGTTACTTTACTTTTAAAAAGTGAGTAAATCCATTGTAACTTAGAATGGTTAAGTGGACTAAATTTTTATAATTATGCACTGTTACAACCGGCTCAAAATTGTAACATGAGAGACAATGCGAACCAGGTAAATTGAAAAGAGAAATGATTTATTAACAAAAACATAATTAACAAAAGTATTTAAAGCAATCAAAGTCAGTATGAATAGAAGTCAGTAGTAAAAAGCATGGTCTTACAGTGAACTGAGCTCATGATCCAAAACAAACTAAAATAATCAAAAACACCAGGCATAACGAGCTCTCTTCTCATGTCAAATGTTGGACTCTTTTATAGGCACCACATAATGTCTCAGGTGAGGTGACCCACCCACAAATCAGCAACCATGCAGGCTCTGCAAATCACAAAAAAGAACCACAAACAGGTCCCACACGGGACCTAACAGCACATAATTCATTTACTTAATACTTTTGGGTTTACTCACTTTTTAAAGTAAAGTCAACTAATCATTTGAAAAGCAATGGGTTTACTTCCCTTTTTAAGTAAAGCAAACTAATTGCTTTTTAAAGTGTATAAAGCTTACAATTACAAAATAAGTGTCAATTTTAGTCCAGGGTCATATGTTTTTGATGTCATTAAGGCTGTTTGACTTCTTGCCTTTTAACTGTTAGTGTAGGCAATGTTTTACTTCTGACAGTAATACAAAAAGCCAAAATCTACGTCATTGTCATATGTATATGAACGTTACACATCTGTAGTACGTATGTATGTATGTTTGTGTGTGTGTGTGTGTGTCTGTGTATGTGTGTGAAAGGGAGAATCAAAGGCCTCTATTGTTGGAATGAGAAGCAGATGTTGGGTGGAATTCTCCTGACTGCTGCACATTTTCCTCTTCTCTGTCTTTCTCTCTTGCAAAGTCTTCTCCATACTCCATTTAGCTTTTTTTCTTGACCCCCCCAATGTATGTTCCTACGTTTATTTATTGCAATATTACAGTAGAGCTAACTTTATTAAAGACCAACCGAGATAGCTGAGAAAATGTTGTAGGATCAACGTTCAGCAAACCACAGAATATTTTAATACTAATTCATGGAGAAATATGCCTTGAGGAAAACAAAATACGCATTGTTGTTGTCTTTTGAAGGTATTGAGTTTGTTTCACTTCATTTGTCTTTATGGGATTTATTTTTTTGCATCTTTGGCAAGGCAACTCAAGTAATCAACAATTTGAGTTTAATTTAGTTATGCTGTAAAACTGAAACATTATCATACTGATTTCTACTAAGAATTGTTTTTTATTTCTATGTTTGGCCCTTGGTTATAAATAGAGTGAAGAGGCAGATCGAGATGGAGTAAGTGCTAATTAGCTTTGAAAAAGGGTGGTGTAATCCACTCTTGATGTTTTAAGCTTACATAAACATGGCGCTAGTGTTCCCTGAAAAAAGGCACAAAAGCTGTTGCTGAAGTACAAATGGTAATAATATGTGTACTTTAGATACAAATTTGTACTTTAAGATGCTATTATACATCTTTTGAAAAGGTACCACCCCAGTGACAGCTTTTTAACTTAAGTATATTTTCAAAAATATATATTAAAGGGAACCTATTATGCAAAAATCACTTTTATAAGGGTTTTAACACAGTTGCGTGAAAACAGTCTGTGAATATAACCAGATTAAAAATGTATTCATTTTATTTTTTATCATCACACTTTGTAAAAACAGTCTGCCATAACACTTTGATTGACATTCACCTTTTGTACGTGTCAGCAGATGGGAAAAGCCCCGCCCATTAGTGACAATCTCTTTCTCAGCATAGGATGTTAGTCTTGTTTTTGAATCTGCCACTATGCTGACACAAAGGCATTTGTAGCTCCGCCGTCTTTTGAAAAAAGCACAATATCATTTGAATGTAAAGCGATAGTCACCAAAAATGGCAGTTAGGATCAAAGCCTAAAAGGCACAGATTTACAGACTTAAAGCATAATTTGTGGGGTATTTTGAGCTCAAACTTCACATACACACTCTAGGGACATCAAAGACTTATGGGCATAGAAATGGGCATAATAGGGCATAATTCTGTTGGGATAATAGGTCCCCTTTAATGTTTGTGTATTAGGAAAGTGGCTTGGTTAATCAGTTGGATTGTATTCTTGTCATCGTAAAGTAGGGCTGCACAATTTATTGGAAAATGTACTAATTTAAACTGGAATTCATGGGTTTAGTAGAAGACTTGCATTAGTCTACAGAGGAGAAAATAAAACGATTATTAAAGTTTTAGCATAAAAATGCCATCTAAGTAGTGCACAACACTCTCACTGCCAATAACAACAGCATTTAAAAGGGCTTCGGTAGGGTCACGCTTAAACTCTCACAATAATTTCTACCTGTAAGCAGCAGTTTTCATTCATATAACGTTGTGAATTTATGCTGCAATTGTTTTAGTTATTTAGTTATTTTTATTATTTGTAGATTATTATATATATATATTTTTACAGCTCATTTATAAAATGCTAATGCAGTATAGGCATGGGCCAGTATAAGATTCTGACGGTATGATAACCTTGGATAATAATATCACGGTTTCACTGTATTACGGTATTGTGATAACTGCTCCAAAATATATTCTTTTTAAATGTCTGGGTAAAAAACTAAAGCTTTTACCCTTTTGAAATTGAAATTTGATATTTTGGAGCCGTAAACACGTCAGGCTAAATAATTCAAATGAATCATTGACTTCAGCTGTCTTCATTAGTTTCTAAAACACAGATTTCTTTACATCTTAAAATGACATCTTTAGATATTTTTTTTCTGCTGGAGGTACTGTTGTCTAAAAAAACTAAATGAAAAAAAGCAAATAAAAAATATTACATGCACCTTAGAAATGGTATTACAGAAAATTTTGACGGTTTTAAAACCTTGACTATTCCAAACCGCGGTATACCTTAAAACGGTTATCGTCCCATGCCTAATGCAGTACCTGCAAAGGATAATTTAAAATCATTTTACCAAACTTTGTCACAGATATTTTTGGTTGCATCAGTAAAAAAATGTAAAGTAGGTTAAACTAGTGCTTTTTACATAGTTCAAAATGTTGAACTAAAGGCCATAAGCTGAAAAAATGACAAGAATTAGTCAGGTTAAAAACATTTAACAGCTTGCTAATCTTTAAAAAATATGACTTGACTTGCAGATGAGTAATAATATTTAATTAATTTTTTTTGTAGTTTGTCATCGTTACAAAGAAGGTTTTCAATATTGTTATGAACTGTTTGTATTAATTTTATTATAAATATTTAATGTATGTGTAATAAGCGGGACAAAGTATAGTATTAATTGCGTAACATAACATGTTTTTTTTTTAAATAAGCTAATTATAACAATAATTGATTTTTTTTACATAAGTTACTGCAATGCTCAATATAAACAAGAAAAGGACTGAAAGAAGAAATTAACATATACTGCATCATATTTTCTACCTAATATATGTATATATCCAGATAATCTGTTATACATCCATAAACATAACTATCCATTGCTTCCAACTATATCATTTTTGCTTGTTTATTCAGTTCCTTTTCCTAAACGGGAGTTTCAGTGATACAGTTTTCACATTCCCTCCAATATCCAGTAAATATTTTAAGACTTCTGTCAAATATTTGAAGAGCTGCCTGTCAAATTGTGCTCATCAGGAATGTTTTCCTATTGTATTATTGTCAAATTAATACGTTTTGTTTGTCTTTTTTTGTGTTTCAGAGTCTGCGGTGGGGCTGCTGGGATTGTGTGTTGATCCAGGAGAAACTGTTGATTTGTGACTGAGGTTGAGTTTCTCAGATTGCAGTGTCCGATTGTGTGTGTGTGTGTGTGTGTGTGAGTGAGTGAGTGAGTGAGTGTGTGTGTGTGCATATTTTTTTTGTGTGTGTGTCTGTATTATCTGATCCCATCTTGACTGGGCGACACTCAGGGGTGGAGCTCCAGTGAGGGGCATAAATCTACAGGCTGCAGCCTCTCAAACATGAGCAAACTGACTTTCCACAATAACAAGATGATGCAGGACCGCCGTTGTGTGTGTGTGTTCCTCCCGAATGATGAAACGCTCAATGTAATTGTCAGTGTGAGTATGGCGCCATGCACTCTCTGTCTAACACACAAATAAGGGGTGTGTGTTAATAATAAAAAAAAGTTCTATCTCAGTATTTTAGTAGGTCGCATGTACATAAAAACCATTGCAAATGACAAATGTCACACATCAGGTTACATGACAATTTGAGAAGCAGTTTTTTTGAGGAAGAGACACCAGTAGAGAGAAAAAGAAAATACTGTATACAGAATTGTATATTATAGCTGAAATGGGTTGTTTGTAATTTTCTCTGTTGTTTTCTCAGGTTAAGACCGTGTGTCAGGAGTTGTTGGTGCAGGTCTGTGATCTGCTCAGGTTGAAGGACTGCCATCTGTTTGGCCTCAGTGTTATTCAAAGTAAGACACAAAAACACTACCACATATACACACATACAAATGAACTTACAAAGTCTTTCTTATGCATTTGAAGTGCTTTGAAATGTGCACTTTTATTTGATGATTGATCATAATCTCAACTGAACCTTCAAGAGAGGGTGGGACATATGGCCTGTTTCCACTGACTGGAAGCTTTATCAGACTTGTGTCTGATAACCAATGCCCCAATGGTACCCTTTTGGTAGGCATGGTGTCAGACAGAAAGTTGCGGTCAACGCCATTCTCGCTTGAAGTTCACATATTGTATGAGAAGCACTTCCTACTAAACTAATGCTTTATATACATAAATACTTATGTATAAATACATGTTTATTACTAACCTTTCTATGAATAGGATTTGATTATAGCTGCAGATCAATGATGATACGACGTAGCCTACTGTAATGTTTGCGATTTATTAAAAACAAACAAACAAACAAAAAAATTACAAATAAAAAAACCCCCAAAAATTTACATTTAGGTCCTATTTGGGTTAGTTAATGATACGAAACATATACAGTCAGTATAAACCTCATCTCTATTCTTCATCAGTACATATGTATTGTTAACATTAAAAATTAATTCCGTCAATCCGAGTTTGTTATAGTCCAAAAGGCGATGTTAATAATTAAACATGGCAGCTTGTTCATCTTTTAGGTTGCTGAAAGAATCATTTGCTCCTATGTTTTTTCTGGCTTCTCCTTTGTTTTTGTTTTTTTTTATGATTCACTCTCGCTTTTGTCCGTTTCTGAAAGCATGTCAGTAACCTTTTGCTTTATTACCGCTCTGCCAGTGAGAGTGGTTGAGCTCAAGTGCATCAAATGTGAAGTGTCTTGAAGGAGGCAGGGCATGTCAGATACTAGAGAGCACTTGATTGGTCAAGATTTGATGAGAAACTGAAGCATGAGGTGACATTAAAAACATTGATCCATTTAGGTAGAAGTGACAAACTACAAGCCTTACATGTTTATATCTTCTGAACGCGAACTTTATCACTGTTTTGAAACACACTAGCTTATACAGTAGATATCCTAAAAACAAACATTACTGATTCTAACATCTAAAAAACGTTTTTTTAATTTCATGGGACCTTTAAAGATCTACAGGAAATGAGTCTTTCTCCAGAGATAAAAGTAGTTTACGTAATACTGGAAATAAGGATATTAGGAAATAAGGTTAAACATCAATTGTGAAATATTTGAAAAGGAAAACATTTTTTACATAAAGGCTAATAATTTTGCCTCCAACTGATCCCATATCGAAAGTTAAGTATTTGCAGATAATATAATGTAGTGCAGTGGTTTTTTATACATCTGATAATCTTATGTTTAGGATCCCAGATTATCTCGTGAAAAGATTCCAGTTCTCTTCACAATCCACTACATACAGACCATTTCATTATAAATAAAAACAACTACTGTAAAAATATAACAATTTGTGCCAAAATTACTATAAAAACAAGAAAAGTGGATATTTCAGCAGTTAAAGTTACAAATACTTAATAAAAAATATTTAGAAATTATTTAGTGGTTATCAAAGTGATTAACTGTATCACTAAATCTGGTTAAATGTTAGACACTGCCCTTATCAGTATCATTTTAATGGATATCTCTGTTAAATAATACTGTTTTGTTTAAATGCACCAAAATATATTATCTATATTCACTGAGAAATAGATAAAAAATGTCATTTTTAAAAGGGGCTGCGCTCATTTATGCTGAGCTCTCTCTATAATTATATGATGCTACACTGTATTTATTGTTGTCTCATGCATTGTTCTAATGTCACCCTACTGTCTTCATTCTAATGTAATTATGATCATTAGTTGAAAATCATTTCAACTTAAATATTAAAAAACTACGTCCATTTTTTTTAAAGCCATATAGCTAGTGGAATAGTGTATAGTTTTCTGGTTATTATCAAATTTTATGCTTTGATTTGAGGTTTTAATCATTCTGTCAGGGTTTATTTTGCGGTACTTACTGCAGTTATGCTTGTAATTTCCCCCATTATCCATTACACAGATAAACATTATAGACCTAAGCTCATGAGTTTTTTTGTGCTTTTTTCTTTTAGACAATGAACACATATACATGGAACTGGGACAGAAACTGTCTAAATACTGCCCAAAGGAATGGAAACGGGAAGCCAGCAAGGTATAACACATGCATACTTGGATCTCCATGGAATTTTTAGTTTGCTTGTTGCACATTTTGACTGAATTCTTTCCATTTTGCAGGGAATTGACCAGTTTGGACCTCCAATGATTGTTCACTTCAGAGCACAGTATTATGTTGAAAATGGCAGACTTATCAGGTGAGACACACGCACATCAAAAGAGAGGACACAATAAAATAATTAAAAGTGACAGTGCTGCCACTCACTTATGTTCTGGTCTTGTAAAAAGCTTAGCTGCTTTTGGGACACTATTCTTAAAGCTTAAAGCTTTTTGGGTATATCTATCTCCCCTTGCACACTGATTGCCATTTTTGGGATTTTTTCATGTCATATAATCTTACAAAGATACAATCTGATTGTAAAGCTTTTATTGTGCTCCTGCCCAAATGACTGATATTGCTTAGGTGAAAGGATCAGGAACCTCCAACTTGGTGATGTCCTTTTTTCATAAAGGTTCATCTAACCAGTTTAAGAAAATTTGGGCCCCATTTAAGAAATGTATCCTAAAACATGTTTTATTGTCAGATATAGAGTCCCTGTTCCAGCAAATTGATTATTTTCCTTTTCTAAGTTCAAAGTAGAGTGTATTGTGTGCTACAGATTGTACGATTGTAGTTTTTGCTGAGCCACATTATTTTTTAATTCATTATTATTTCACTTTTTTATTTGTTGGTAGTTTTTTAAAACTTCATTGTATGTGCTTAAGTTGATACTATCTATGATTTTTAATATTATTGTTTTTGACTTTTTTTTTACTGTAATTTGCTATAAAATTAAAAATAGTGACAGTGCAGATTTTTATTCCACCTAATTTTGGTCTCTTTTAAGTTTTTTAAGTAGTTTTTAGCATAAGAAAACAAACAATAACATAAACAGAACAAACTTCAGGAAAAAAAAAATACAAAGGCCTTTTTACAATCATAAACAGTCGGACTCAACATAATAAAATATCATCCAGAAAGCAAAAGAGAAAAAAAAATTGAATTGAATATATTGAGAAAAATAATAATAACTTACAGAGAAATGTGTAGGCTCCACAACTTGACATATGCCAAACTAATCCCACCTCTAATGAGTTACAAGTTAGCATTACTTATTTTTAAACAGAATTGGGTTCCAGATTTAAAAAAATATGTTTAGTTTGTTTGCCATACTAAATCACATTTTTTCCATGGGCAACACATAACTTAAGCTCCTAATCCAGGTTTCAAAGACACGTGATCCGACTTCCAATTTTGTAAAATTATTTTCTTTGCTAATATCATACACAAAGATACTGCCTGTGATATATATTTATCTCCTATTTCTGAGGTGTCTCCGAAAATACCCAACCCAGCTCTGGTGACAGATCAATCCTGTATACTTCAGATATAAAATTAACAATGTTTTGCCAAAATGAACTAATTTTATAGCATGACCAGAATGAGTGAGTCAGTGTACCTTCAAAATGTTTACATTTATTGCACAATAAGGAAACATTTGGGAAAATGTTTTTCATTTTACTTTTGAATAATGAAGTCTGTGGATAACTTAAAATTTATTTTGGTCTCTTTAATTATCATTTGTCAAAGAATCTTTAAAGTGTTTTGTGCTTTCCACAAATATTTTAATCAGCTTAAATTTTGATGATGATAATAAAATGTTTCTTGAGCAGCATATTAGCATACATGAAAGATCATGTAACACTGAAAACTGGAGTAACGATGCTATAATTATTAGGAATAAATAACTTTTTAAAATGTATTACAATTAAAAAGCAGCTGTTTTAATTAGCAATAATATTTGGCATTTTAAATCTTCGAAACTTCAGAAATGAAAAAATAAATGAACAAACCTCAAACTTTAACAGCAGTGTGTACATGCAAAACGTCAATATGAAGATGACTGAATATGTTGTGTTTCTGTTTTAGCGACCGTGTTGCACGGTATTATTATTATTGGCACTTGCGGAAGCAGGTCCTGCAGTCTCAGTGCATCCAGAGAGAGGAGGCTTATTTCCTTCTGGCTGCGTTTGCGCTTCAGGCTGACCTGGGAAACTTCAAACGGAACAAACACTTTGGTGCCTATTTCCAGCCGGAAGCTTATTTTCCCTCCTGGGTAAGTCTGCGCTGCACCCCATTAAACTGCTTCCTGATGAATCATTACGCTGATCAAGCCTGTTAAATGTGCACACACTTCCACAGCTTTGTGTGTGTGCTTTATGCCCCACGCTGTGCTGTTCTTCAATGCTTCAGCAACATTTAACTGAGCCTTTTGTATAAAAAAGGACATTATTTATCAGTGCATGGAGAGGATTGAGTTTAAAAATAGTCTGAAGCTTTTAAGAGAATCTTGTGGGTGCCTTAGCTTTAGGCTTGCTGAGCTCTGCTATCATCTGGATTGACATGGAGAGAGATGCACATTTACTGCATGATGGTGCAGACTGCGCTGGTAAAGAGATTACAGCATGTTTTTTTATGTTAAGTGTTCGGGAACATTACCTTAGCCAAGGCTGACAGCTATGAATATATCTGCAGTATGTATGTCTTTTTTTCTTGCAGTTTTAGTTGCTTTTGTAAAAAATATTGTTACAATAGCCAGACAAATGATTAAAGCAAACTAAAATGAAATTAAATTACAAATAGAAAAACAAACAAAAAAACTGACAAATATTAATAAAAACTACTTAAATGCTAAAAAATAAAATGCTATTACTAAAATGCTAATGATAAACTAAAATTGTTAAAGGTGTAGTATGTAAGTTTGACACCTAGTGGTTGAACTATGTATTGCATGCCTGGTTCAAAACGCGCAATATTGCCAGATTGACAAAATCAACAGTGTGCCTGACTATCGAGCCTAAAGTCTGATTTAAGGCTGATTTAAGTTGTGTTCTAAATAAAAGTAACATCACGTGATAGAAGGAATATTTTTCCATATTGAAAGGAGTTTTTGTTCTAACCAACACCTAAAATTTTTATTTTAGAAAAGGCTGCTATTTCTTGCAGCTGAACTACAAAAAACTATGACAATGATCACCTCAGGTACACCTCATGTGCTTTATTCAGTGTTAAATGTATTAATTAGGTTATAAACCTTACCATTTCATTGAAGTGTAGTAAGTGCACTATTCTGTGCTTCTGAATATGTTTTTAAATTTTTTGTGGTGTTTCGTCTGGTGCAAACAGCCAAATTGCTTATCACTGCAAATCTTATCACCTAGCATGTTGTTAGTACATGGGGTTACAAAGTAACCTGCTTACCTTATGTTTACATTCATAATATTTATGTTATTTGGTAATTTATAACCACCTCAAGTGGAACTCTGAATCTGTGTTTAATTTCCTCTGTTACTGTTGCTTTGAGAGCCTTTCTGACTGACTGAATGAAGACAGACGTTCCGGCACAGATAGAACATTTTCAAGCAGAATAACTGACTTTTGCAATTTTTTTTATATAAAAAAGAATGTTCACTTGGCATGTTTCCTAAATATTCATTCATTCATTCATTCATTCATTTTCTTTTCGGTGTAGACACTTTGGTAATTCGGGGTCGCCACAGTGGAATGAACCGTCAACTTATCCAGCACATGTTTTACGCAGCGGATGCCCTTCCAGCTGCAACCCATATCTGGGAAACATCCATACACACTCATTCACATTCATACACTACGGACAATTTAGCCTACCCAATTCACCTGTACTGCAGGTGAACTGTGGACTGTGGGGGAAACCGGAGCACCCGGAGGAAACCCACGCGAACATGGGGAGATCATGCAAACTCCACACAGAAACGCCAACTGATGCAGCCGAGGCTTGAACCAGCGACCTTCATGCTGTGAAGCGACAGCACTACCTACTGCGTCACTGTGTCGCCCATGTTTCTTAAATATCTGCAAACATATTATGGTATTTTTAGGCTGTAGAAGAGTCAAAAACTTACATATAGCTTTAAATGAATAGTGTAAATTGCTGCTTGCAGAACTACATACAAAAGGCTATAAAAACAGTAATTATGAATATAGTGTAAATGTAAACTGGTTCAGCTGAAATCAAATGGAAAAAAATTATATTATTCTGCTTCAAACTGCTCCAGTCTCCATTAAATACTATATAAATGCAGTAATCCAGAATAACAGTCTGAAGGTGTGGTTTCATTATTCCGGTTCTGTATTTTGTAGGTAATTGCAAAGAGAGGATGTGACTATATTCTCCGCCATATTCCCAACATGCACAAAGAGCAGTTTGCTTGTACAGCATCAGAGGCTCAGCTGAAGTACATAAAGGAAGCAGCACTCCTGGACGACGTGGCTGTTCATTATTACCGCCTTTACAAGGTCAGAGAAGAATTTTTTTGACCATATTTGAGAGTTCCCATTCAGACAGTTTTGAAATATATGTGATATTTTCTTTCTGTCAGGATAAAAAAGAGCTTGATGCCTCTTTAACTCTGGGACTGACCTTACGTGGGATTCAGATTTTTCAGGTTTGCTCTCTGAAGACTTTTTTAGTGGAGAAAATGTTTAAAATACATTTATTAATGTATTTTTTAATCATTTTATTATATATATTTTTTATTATAATGACTTTTTTATAAATTTTTTTTACAGAATGTGGGAACTGTCAGGCAACTCTTGTACGATTTTCCCTGGACCAATGTAGGAAAACTGGTGTTTGTGGTCAGTATTAGGGTGTATTTTTTTTAAAGTGTGATTTAAAGGGATAGTTTACCCAAAAATAAACATCCCATCATAATTTACTTGTTCTAAACCAGTCTTTTTGTTCTGATGAACACAAAAGAAGATTTTGAAAAATTCTGGAACCCTGTAACCATTGACTTCCATAGCATTTGTTTTTTCCTACTATGGAACTAAATGGTTACAGGTTTACAACATATTTCAAAATATCTTCTTTTGCGTGCGACAGAACAAAAACTCAAAACGGGTATGAAACAAGTAAAGGGTAAGAGTATACTTGGCAATATTCATTTTTGGGTGAACTATTTCTGTGTAGGCATAGAATTGTTTAATTTGGTATCACTGGGATTCTTAAGGTTAGGATCTTATTTATAAAACTTTGCATAGAAACCCTGCTAAAAGTAAATGTATTCCAGTATAAATGTATATTTTTAATTAATAATTACGACTCATATAATGATGTTAAATGGTTCATTTAAGTCAATATTTAAGTTATATATGTTTACTTATAACTGCACACATTCTCCCATCCAGTTAATTTTTTTATAAAGCACAACTTTTTTTTTGGGAAGTGACTTACAGACATTTCCACCCCCGTTTCGTGTGTACACCACATTTATAAATGACACCCATAGAGTTTTCAGAGGAGTGAACTGCTTACCCATGTTGTTTCCACAGGGTAAAAGGTTTGAGATTCTCCCTGATGGTTTGCCGTCTGCCAGGAAGCTGATTTACTACACAGGCTGTCCTCTGCGCTCTCGGCACCTTCTGCAGCTTCTCAGCAACAGCCATCGACTATACATGAACCTGCAGCCTGTGCTCAAACAGGTGCGGCGGCTGGAAGAAAATGAAGGTATTTGGAGAATAGGCATAATATATTTGTTGTAACCTAGCTAATAATCATGAACATGATATACAGTTAAGACCCATTTTTATAGGAATAGTTCACCCATAAATGAAGATTTCCCAATAATTGACACACCTTCAAGCCATCCTTGGTGTATATGACTTTCTTCTTTCAGACAAACACAGAGTAGTTTTAACATATTGATTTGTTCAGAGTAGTTTTAAAAATGTTCCTGGTTCTATGCTGTATAATGATGTTGGCTAGTTATAAACCTTTCATCTAACTAAACTACTTCACTTTATGTATGATGCATCTGTAGTGGAAGTTCTGGGTATACACACATCTTGTTTGAATTACTTGCCAGAGAATAAAATCTTCTGATATTTTAACTTCTCGTTTTCCAGTTTTAGTTATTTACCAGCATGTAGTTATTCTCATTCACCTGCTTTTACCAGATTTTCTTCTACAAATGTGTCATGTCACGTGTCATATGTCGAGTCGGAGAAGTTGTTGAGAATGTGCATTCGACAGCAGTTAGAAGTCTGGGATTTCAAAGTTCAAAATGTCAATATCATTAGCTATTTTTGTTACAAAAACACATCGATCTGTTTTAAAAGATATGCGTTAAACCCCTGGCGGCTTATGGGTTGGTTTTATGATGGATTTATTAATTTATATTTTTTAAAATAAAAGCCAGTACCCAACATCATTATACAGCATGGAAGATATTTTGACTAGGTTTGTTTAAAAGTAGTAAGTCATATACACAGGATGGTTTGAGGGTGAGGAAAACCATGGGGTCATTTTTATTTAGGGGATGAACTATTCCTCTAAATCAAGCAAGGTGTTAAAAGTATTGGTCACAATTTATATTATATGTGCCTAACTACTTAATACTAACATTAAAACTTTCCAACACTGTGTGTTTCCTGTTACTACATGTTGTTCTGAAACATTTACTGCTAAAAAGGTTTGAGTCAGTGTTATTACTGTCATTGACCTGCTATTATAGCTGTGTTCATCTGCAAATGGTATCTGAGACACATTACCTACCAGTAAACCTAACCTTAAACCTTTTAGATACCGTATAAAACCAAATCATATCTCATGTACTTATGTGCAGTGTAAAATTGTATAACCAGTGCTATTTAAATTACACTTAAATTACATGTCCGCGGGATCTTAAAAAGTTGTAAAAGTTGACAAGTCAATTTAGAGAAATTTAAGGCCTTTTAAAAGATATAAAAAAATCTTAAATGCTATTTTGCAAGGTATTCAATTTTGTATCAGTACGCTAAAGTTTGCCTGAATTAAATCTGCGAATATTGGGATTCTGTGAAGTTTGTGAAATTGATAACATGCTAGATTTGACATCACGCTGCTTTGTTTACTGCAGTAACCAAGGAAACACCATTATTCCTGTTGTTATATGCGCCACCTGCTGGATTAGCATTTTACTTCAGTATATAAATAATGGTTTAGGTTAGGATTAGTTTCCTACAGTCAGTATTTAGAAAATATGCTGTTAGTTAAAATGTTACCGATTGAAACCTAAAGTGGTTATGGGGTTTTTAAAATGGGTCCCACTTTATATTAAGTGTCGCTTATACCTGTGAACTTACATGGTAACTAGATGTGTAAGTAGTATGTAACTACAGTGTCTGTACACACTGGTACATAGTATTTACTTGTGTAATACTGGTGTAACTAATCACATGTAACACACTAAATAGTATCTGTCAGTTCAAATGTGCAACAGGACATTGGTAACAACACTAAAAAAAGTACACATCTGTAACAAGAATTACATAAGTGCATTGTGTAACAACAATATACTTGCAGGTGTTTTCCCACTTCCACACCTGTTTGCATACCATGTACTTCTGAACACTGTATTAGAATAAGAATGGCAGAACTAACTCTGCATTAGAAGGTTTTACCTTGTGATAGCAGTGTAATTACAGGGTAAATCATCAGGAACTGTCCACTCAATATAAAGTGTAAAATTGTCACAAAATACTGTGTACTATTTAAAACCTAAACCTTTGTGCAACTGTTTAACAACAGCAAACTTCTGCCAAAAAAGTATAAGTGTATATAGAAATATACAAATACCTTGTTTATATGCTGTTTTAAGGTAAACTGTAGAATCAGTAATCACATTAAAGTGGGTAGTTTACCAAAGATTGTGTTATTAATGTCCTGTTACACATTTGAACTTACACATACTGTTCAGTGGGTTGTTACATGTGTGTAGTTACACCATTATTAGACAAGTAAATACTTTGTATCAGTGTGTACATACACTGTAGTTACATACTACTTACACATCTAGTTACCGTGTAAGTTCACAGGTATAAGCGACAATATAAAGTGGGACCCCGTTACATGTAATTGCTGTGCACTAACATGTTCTGTAATATAGTAAATTGTATCAGATGGTTAAGTAAACTAGTTAAGTGCACTAAAAAATCAGAGACCAAAGGAACAAATAACCATCTATTAGTTCTATAATCACTGTAAACAATTACTGCAAGTTGTAGATTCGTTAATAAAACATTATTTTAGTGCATTTTTACAATTAAATACTGTTCAGTTTTTCTAGTCGAATGGCATTTAATTAAATTTGTTACTTTTCATTGTAATTATTTTTGAGCCAAAAAATAATAACAATAATACTTACTTATAGTATAGTACTTAATAGTAATAGTACTTCACTATACAACTTGTATTGCTGACAGTCACTATATTTGCAATTTAATTTACAAATAAATTCAGAGCATGAACGTTTTATGATTAAGCATTAGTTTAATTTGATCTGTCACCTTCCATTGTGTGCAATTATTTAGAAATTTAAGCATGAAAATATCAACTAACTGATATTATCTCTATTTGACACAATGAACTTCCTCCCTCTCTCTCTCTCTCTCTCTCTCTCTCTCTCTCTCTCTCTCTTTCTCTCTCTCGTTTTGGTTGTACTACTACCATAACAACTGAACAACAAAAAAGAGAGAAAAAGTTCATGTTTCATGTTTTGCTTCACAAAGGACTTTAGAGCATATGTTTGACATTATTCTGTGTGTGTGTCCCTTCTCAGAAAAGAAGCAGTACAGGGAGTCGTATATCAGTGATGCTCTGGAGGCGGACATGGATCATTTGGAGCAGCGTTCGCGTGCCAGCGGCAGCAGTGCGGGAAGCACATCACGACCCAATCCCTTTTCACGGCACTCCACCACCAGTCATGGCAGCTCCCGCACATCCGGCGTTGACACAGACAGTTTCCGGACCCCTACAAACACCCCCCACCGTCCGCTGAGAACACACTCGTCTTCCAACACCAGTCATGCCAGCACACACACGTCTGGCATCGAGAGCAGCAGCAAAGAGCACTGCCTGGATGAAGATGGTAAGACACTCGTGCATGAATGTGTTACTTATTATATTGGTAATACCAGTAGGAACAATAATGTTAAGTGATTTAAGTGCGTACATTCATCAAATCTTGTTGTGATGGTGTTGTAACAGACTGACTGGTTAGGGGTGCCAACTTATACATTTTTATAAGTTAAAAGTAAAAAAAAATCTAATAAATATATAAAGTCAGTTCTACATATTGTTTGTGTTTCTTTAGAGATCGAGATGTTGGTTGATGATCCTAAAAATTGTGAAGATCTTGATGATTTAGAGCTCAGCCAGGAATTGTGCATCCACATCACAGAGGACATGCTGTCGGCACAGAACAATGGATGCTCCGGTAGGATTGTATCATATATTATAACAAGTTAGAAATCAATAATATCAAATTTATTCATTCAATTGATAAAAATTGACAGATTTTTTTAATGATAAAAGGTTGATAATAGAATTTAATTAATTCATTTAGATTTAAAGGGAATTAAGACTGGATTAATGATGTTAAAATATAGTATTATCACAGAAGTGTGTGTGTGTGTGTGTGTGTGTGTGTGTGTGTGTGTATGTACAGTGGAAGTCAAAACTTTTAGCCCTCGTGTGATTTTTTTTTTTTATTATTTTATTTATTTATTTATTTTATTTTTTTTATATTTATTTTATTTTTTTATTTAATTTTTATTTCCAGACAGAGCAAGAAAAATTTCACAGTATTTCCTATAATATATTTTTTCTTCTGGAGAAAGTCTTATTTGTTTTATATCAGCTAGAATAGTAGTAGTTTACATTTTTTTAAAAACCGTTTTAAGGTCAATATTATTAGACCCCTTAAGCAATATTTTTGTAGATTGTCTACAGAACAAACCATCGTTATGCAATGACTTGCCTAATTAACCTAATTAACTTGTCAAGCCTTTAAATTGCATGTTAAGTTGAATACTAGTATCTTGTAAAATACCTAGTTAAATATACTGTCATCATGGCAAAGTTGAAATAAATCAGTAATTAGAAATGATTTATTAAAACTATTATTATAATAAATTACTATCATTTTAATATCTAACATAATAAATGTTCAATATTGTTATATATTAACATTGTGCTAAATAGATGTTTTGAGGGGTGAAGTGTGTGTTTATCTATAGTGCCAAGATTAGAAAATACAGTATACACCTTTTAATTAGTGGGTTCAGGACAGGTGTATCAACCACGCCTGTTGCTGACAGGTGTGTAAATTAGCGCTGTCATCTGTTCAGACAGGCATCAGCACTGTACCTTACCTTTTTACTTTTTAATCCAAACTTATCAATCAGTCAATTTGCCAGTCAAACTCTTTCTGAGAGTTGCCCAGTGCAGTACCACTATTTTAATTTGTAAATGGATTTTTAAAGGTTGTGGAAATGATTGTAAAACATTTAGAATTTTTTTTCTTCTAATTTTGCCTTCCTCTAAAACATAAATAGCTTTATCGGGATTAAATAGCTTAAAATTTGTTATTTTAATGCTTTACAAAAATGCTTGTTGCTCTTTGCCTGATAATATAGCACAGAGATCACCCTCGGGTCATCCAAGTAGATTACTGACTTTCTTTAGTCACAGAGAAATCAAGATTTTTGAGGGAAACATTCCAGGATTTTTCTCCATTTAGTGCAAGTGTACATGGCCCAATGTGGATTGTTTTAATGGCCCAAAATCCATACTAAGCCAGTATTGGTATTTTTACTAATCAGTAGGTCCACATGGAATCTGCGCGCACAGAATTCCGCAGATTTTCCACACAATTCCACAAATTTTCCACAGAATTCTGCAGATTTCCGCAGATTTTTAGCCCATAATTAATTTTGTTTATTTACTTAAGTAAATGTGTGCAAATCTTAATTTAATCAGATTTTAAATTAATTACAGTAATATTATTGACTAATATAAAAATGTTCATCTGATTTATGTACAATGCAGTTTGTAATGTAATATTTTCTGTCTTTTTAGTAGATATATTATATGAGAGACTTGCTTTGTTTACCAAATAAAGTCAATCTAATTGGATTTGCATTGTAGACATTAAATAAAAGTTAAAAAGGTATTATTTTTTATTCCACATATTAAGGTTTTAGTTATGATACTCCCAAAATAATTCCGCAGAAATCCGCAGACTTTTACCAAAATTCTCTGCAGAAATAGCAAAAAACGTCTGCAGATTCCGTCTGGCCCTACTAATCAGTAACTTTCAAATATCTCACAACTGACTATTTTAATGGCATGCTGCGTTTTGTGTTTGCTCTCTCTTTTCAGGGTTAGTGGTAAAGGAAGTCAGCTCCTCCACATCCAGCTCATCAGAGACAGTAGTGAGAATGAGAGGCCAGAGCATCGAATGTCTCCCTCAGGTGCAGCTACACATATGCGCGCACACACACACACACACACCTTATATCTATTACATGACCGCTGAAGTGAAAGCGAGGACATTTCGGGCTGAATTATTGTTTTTTCCAGTGATCTCTTTTAACAGTGCTGGTAACCCCACTTCTCCTAACAGTATTTGTTTAGGGCAGCCTTACACTACACCAAACCACATCTGCATCCTTTCTCATCTGTGAATTCATGTAAGTGTAAAGCTCAATGCTCTCTGAGATTTTAGGGCTAGTTGAGAGTTAGTGTAGTCGGTGATCTGCTGGAAAAAACGACAACAATAAAAATCATCACAGAAGTTCTAATGGATTTCAGTAAAAATACCATTCAAATATTACAAATCATCACATTTTATTTAATAATACTGGTAAAATTAAATGGTTTCTAATTGGGCTGCACAATATATAGTTTCATTGTGGCAATATGTTATGTTATCATTGTTCAATTGCATTGTATTTTAAGCAGGTTGTAACAATGAGTCGGGCTGACAACGTACTTAATAAGGGTTCCTAAAGTAGGGGTCGTGGGACAAATGTGGGAGGGTCCCTTGGTGATTTCCAAAAATCTAATAAATTAGATTCAACTATAAGAATGACCATATTTTATCCATAACATACAGAATATATAATAGTATTTAATAGTTACATTAAAAAAACAACATGCAAATAAAAAGCCATCAGCCTTTCAATTATTTTTTAAATTTTTTTTTTCCTTTGGATTGAGACCTTTGGGGTGTTTACGTTATATTAATAATATAAATTGTCATATTTAGTATTAATAATGTCAGTTGCAGCAAATAGATTTTACGGCACTCATGTACATTAAAAATAAACTTTTTTATTTTTTTAAGATAAAAAAAAAATCATACACTACTGAACTTAGAAGATAAATCCAAAATTAAACCAAGAATAGACTTGTGGTGTGCCCACCAGTCTTATTAGATGAGGTTAATATTAAATTAAACAAAAATAATAAAAACGACTGACAAAAAAAAAAATATTGTTAGACTGTTGCAATTTTTTGTGTTGTCAATATGCTTATGTTTAAATAGACCTATTGGTGTGTGTGCAACATTGGTATGTTTATAACCATCATCTGGGGGGTCGCAGCCTCAAGTTTGGGAACCCCTGATTTAAGAGATTAGTCAGGGAAACAATGGTCAAAACAGGTGCAAACAGGAGTATATAGGAAATCCAAGGGCATGGTCAAAAGCAGGCAAAAAACAACAACAACAGGAAGAATAAACACAACTCAGTCAAAACACGGAAGGGCAACGCAAGAATAACGCTTAGAAATGTTGCAAACAACAAGACTCAGCAAAGATGTGTGTGTGTGCTGTGTTTATAGTTTCAGTCCTCAGAAGCTTCAGCTGTGTGTTCGCAACCAAGGCGGATCTGGGCCAGGTGTGTGAGTGCAAGGAATGATGGGATTTGTAGTTTATTTCAGTGGCAGAATTGTAGTCTGGATGATTTTTCCACGATCTGCAAGGCCTTGATCGCTAGTGATTGTGACACAGATCCTCCTCCACAAAATCATCCCAATCAATGTTATGTTATATAACAGTTATAAGTCATCTTGTGAAATTGTATTTATATCACAATATATCGCAGACAAACAAAATATTGCAATGTCGTATTTTGGTAAACATTTTATTAGGATTTACAGTTTTTTTACATGTCACCAATAGAATTGTCAGTAAAGGAGTCCAATAAAGCCAATGTAGTTTCCATGAAATTTTCTATGATTGACTCTATTATTTTTTTCTCAACAGGGTGGTATCTGTGCTTTTATGCAACTTTTTTTATTTCCCCTGTGCTGATGTGTGTTTTCTTGTCTTGTTTTTTAGACGGCGATGGGCAGAAAGGGTCAGAGCTCTACAGACCGGCACAGCCAATCACTGGATGATGTTCGCCTCTTTCAGAGGGACTGTCAGGAGTGGGCAGAGCTCTGCCAGGACACTGCACACAGCTATACGTTCGGCTGCGAGCCAGGCCTTGGAGGAACGGTCGGCTGTGGATATCAGGGACTTGCGGATCAGTGCTCTGGCATCCGGAATAACCAGCACGCATTCCCCATCAAGAGAACCAGCAAGTATTTCTCTCTGGATCTAGACCGAGAGGATCTGACCACCGGCCACCTGACCACAGAAGCAGAACCAGAGTTTGTGGTGTAAGGCAGAGAGAATTGTAAAAGGGCCCAGATCAAATGAAGGGATGGGAAAATATGAAAATTTTGTGATTTATCTACTCGCTCTTATGTCATTCCAGAGACCTTCCTAAATTTCTTTTCTTTTTGGCACACAAAAGGAGAAATTCTGACAGCTGTGCTGGTTGCATTTTTTAATGCTGTTACAATGAAAAAGATGCAACAGGTATCATAAACATAATCTTGCATGGTGTTATCCTTAAAGATGTCCATTTATGGCAAGCTTTAAAACATAACATGAGTGTGTACTCTATGTACTATTTATGTGGGCACAATTATATTCTTGTTTTTTAACATCTAAAAACAATTTTAGTACAAAAGAATCTATAAAATCTTAAGTTATGAGGTTTGTCTGTCGTTATACATTTAAAACTGTCATCATTTACTTGCTTTCTTGTTTTTACAGACATTAAGGCATTTTTATCTGCAGAGCACAAAAAAAGAAATTTTGAAGAATGTTAATATCCAAATAGTTTGGTTTCCATTGATTTCCTGTGTATTTTTGTCCATAACGTGGAAACCGAAACTTAAGTTGTCAACATTCTTCAAAATATTTATTTTTCTGTTCTACAGAGCAAAGACATGCAGGGTGAGCACATGATGACTGATAAATGGTTCTTCCAAAAACAAAAATTACCTCATCCTTTA
>CAIGQZ010001313.1:4241792-4279011 GCA_903798205.1 Danio tinwini | reverse complement strand
CAAAACTGTGCAGAGCTGTGGCCCTTCAGGAATCGAGTTTGAGACCCATGTTTTAAACCTTTATGAGTTTCTTTCTCTATGGAAGTGAATGGATACCTGCTACCTTCATCTTTCAAAATATCTTCTTTTGTGTTCAACAGAAGAAGGAAGGAAAGAAACCAAACAAAAAAGGTTTTGAAGAAGCGAAGGATGAGTACATGATGGCAGATTTGACATTTTTGGGTGAACTATCCCAATGAAATTACATTTTTGAGTCGAATATATCTTTAAATATATAGCATCAACTCTTGACTATTATTTCAAATCTTTATTCATGATAAGCGTTATATCATTATTCAAATCTTTTATAGCCATGTAAGCACTTTTATTGATTTAAAGTGCTACTTAACACTGATATGATAAGTGCTATGTGAACACTTTCACAAGTTCCAGTTATTACCAGCACCATTTAATTTAGTTTATAGAAAAGAGCAGTACAAGCTGCTAAATATATCTCCTGTGTTCCACAAGGAAACAAATCCTACAGGTTTGGATTTTGGAATGACATTACAGTGAATAAATGATGACCGAATCTTTCATTTTTGGTTGAACTATCCCTTTTAGGTAATTTAGTATGTGTCTGTATAAATAATCAAGGGAATTTGCATCATGGAAATGCTCAAAACCAAGAAAAAAGATGCCTTACCAAAGTGTGTGTGTGTGTGTGTGTGTGTGTGTGTGTGTGTGTGTGTGTGTGTTTGTGTGTAAACCCTCAGTGCCTTGAATTCACTATGCAGGTTTTCTGAATATAAAACTAAAGAACTCCCTTGTACTTAAGCCTCGTCTTCAATGAAACGCCCCAGTGCTGTCTCCAAGAATAACACTTAACCTAATGAGTTTTTGGAGATTGTGGTACTGAATCATGTGTGCATTATAATCAGAGGGCCTGGTGCCGGGTGTGTCGAAAGACTGATGGGAATTTCATTATCTTGATGTAGTGACGTTTGCGCACAAACCGCCTGATCAAGGGGAGGAAAAGAAAATCTAAAACAAAGTCTTCCATAGACTTTCCCAGTATCTTAATCTATCTGTTGCCTTTATGTCAAACTGGAAGTTAATATTTCTTTATTATGTAGTTTTATAAAGAATGACTGCTGCGTGTGCGTGCGTGCGTGTGTTTTAATGGTGTGTTGCCTGTCAGTATTAAGCTGTTAATGGGAGACAGTATTAGAAGCCTTATATAAAGGTTGCAACATTCTATTCTTTCATCTAAGCAAGCAAAAAAAGAAAGCGTGTGCACACTCCATTCAAAGGAAGGTAGACCCTAAACATGAAGAAGATGAGTGCAGTTTTGCTCTTCTTTGCATAGGTGCATGACTTTATTACCTGTAGATGTCCTGATCAGTCTTCACATTTGTCTCTCTGCCCCTTTGAAAAGCAGCAGTGGGTTCGAAATGGCCGGCATAACAGTAATTTTGGTTGCTGCTGGAGTTCATGGAGACTAAACGATTGTGCCGGATGATAACCCATCATTCTTGAGCTCCACGTACTGTTAACTCTTTGTGTCTGCAGCTAGACTTTGTCCTTTCTGTGAAAGGAATTTCCTATGTAAAAGTGAAATAATTATTTTCCCCAGTTCCTTTGCAGACCCATTCAACTCTGTTCTCTCATGGAAGTGTATTCTGTGCCTTGCAGGTGCCAAAGTCCTCAAATGTTTGCAATAAAAGGTACCTTCATTTGTAGTTGTGGTTGTTTTTTTTCAAGATTTGAGACCTGAGATCTGATGTTAAATCCAGCGCAATTTCGCAGCAATTCATAACTTTTTTTTAGATTTAGTGGGAAATTTGTATTTGTTCAGTAGGGGTGGGTTTGTGGTCACACGTTTTAAAAAAAAATCCTGTTTGTATTCGCATGAAATTGTGCGAATTAGCCACTTTTCTGACAATATGTACTGCAATATAGTTAAATTTCCTCGTGAGATTGGCCTGCTTAAATCACATTTAATTAGACTGATATTTCAGTTATTAGTTACATTTCAGTTACATATCTTTGTTTTAATGCAAAAATTGTTATGTTCAGATAATTTGATCAATTTCTGTCATTTCAATTTGCATTGATATTCATTGCAGAAATTGAGATTTTGGTCACTTTATTTTAAGGTACAGATCTTTAAGCTCAATAAACAAATTTGCTCTTTAAAAATAGTAAGGTAGTAGTTGGGTTTAGGTCTTGGGTAGGAATAAGAACCTACTTTATAAGCAGGGCTTGACATTAACTTTTTTGATCACCAGCCACTGTGGCTAGTAATTTTTGCATCATTACTAGCCACTCGGCATTTTCACTAGCCACAATTTTGTTGTTGTATTTTATATGCATAAATTACTTGATTTAGATTTTGTGTTGTTTCCACATGCCCACTCATTCATTTCTTTTTTTGTGTGTTGTGCATGAGCTTGCTCAATGTGCATGAGCAAATGGGTCAAGATTTCATAGTGCCGTATTACAATTAGTTTTTATTTCACATTACTTTTCAGAGCTCAAAATTAAGGATTTACCAAATTTATCTGACCACACCAAACTAATTTTAAATGTGTCAAAACAAGCTAAATATAAATGTATACTATACTTTGTATTTAACGAAACATTTCTTAAAAAAAAAATTGACATTTAAAAAAAAAATATATATATATATATATTGTCATGTATCTAAAACTATGCACAGTAATCTATGTACAAGGTTAACGTTAAGCCAGTTAATAATCTGTTCAAAGAATGGTTAAAACGAAAGCAAGCAGCGTTACAAAAAGACTAATTTAGAGCTTTTGAAAGCAGCAAGACTGTGGGTGCACGAGCATACACTTTTGTCTAGTCTATTTGCAAGAGGACCGATTACACCAGTTGTGTTTGTAGGCACAGTTGCTTCATGCAAGGAAACAGGAGCGTGCTCGCGTTTTAAACAGTTGTTAGCGCGAGTGATCTTCCTCTCATTCAGTATTCACCTGCTTTCTTTTGCAGGCGTGGACACAATTAGTTATGTCACTCGTGCTGCTTCTCGATTCTGAAATCGCGTTTGCATGCGTATTGGGCCATTCTTATTGTTGACTTTGTGTCTCAAGATGGTGTCTATGAAGTTTAAGGTTGTGCAGTTGTAAGCTGAGGTGCATACAATACTTTTAACGTGCACACCTAACCCCACCCCTATCCCTACCCCTCACAGTGCTGTCACTAGCTCTATTGAGTGCATTGTGTCTGACATTGGGATTATAGACATACAACATCAGCTTGCAAATGCAAGTCTGCATCCAGATACTGTTGGAAATACTCGTCACTACATTTATTAGACCCTGTTGAAAATGTCAATTTTTGTGCCAAAGGGAATTGTAGCTGTTTTGGCCCCTGTGCCTTTAAATGCAAATGAGCTGGTTCTTCCTGCCCAATTTTTCGGCCATTTTGCTTCAGATAAGGATTAACTATGGTCAAATGTAAGGATAAACACGTTGAAAGAGACTCAGTCACAAATATCACAGTAAGATTGAGCAACACACAAATTCGTTCACGCATACACGCATTTAACACATTATGCTGTTTTTACTTGCAAATGTGACAGAATGCCCACCAAATAAGTAAATATAAAGATCCATTATAGCTAAGTTACTTTAAATAAACTAGATTTAACATCCACAAATAGGGACTCCTGTTGTGTGATTGAAGCATTGTAGTTTATAGTTGTATACACTATGCAGCTGTGCTGATTCCATGAGTTATAAACTACGTAGCTCAAAAATGATTTCAAAATGCTATTAAAGGGTAGCACTACTACCTCTTGAAGTGCAGTTGGATCACAGATAGTTGGAACATATCTTTTAATCACAGTTTCTTTGCAAATCCTGTCTTGTGGACAAGTTTATACACGTTAATACTGAATCGTGTTAATGTGCGCCTGTCAATCAATAATATGTAATCGAAATGTGTTGAAATGCTATTGTTGTCATGATTTTAATAGTAGTAGCTTATTAATAACAGAGGTGGCTCACATTTTGATTTCCATGTCTCTTCAGAGCCATCATATTTCTTTAAGTGTAAACTGATAAAGAGAGACAGAAAACAGTGCTCCGCCAAGGTTGGGAACGTCTCCTCAAGGCCTCTCTGTTCTAGAGACACAAAACATTTGGAGATTATCATCTTTCAGGAATTCAGACCTCGGAAAGAGGCAGATAAATATTTACAAGCTAAGAATAATAGATTGCAAAAATGCTGCGGAATAGAAAATAAGGATATTCCAGCTATATCTTATTCACAGATATTAAATTGATATTTTCCTTTTTTTCCAGCAGAGGGCGACATACATCATAAAATCGCTCAAACGACAAACATTGAGCCCTGCTTTGTACTTCAGCCAATGTTTTCTCATTTAAAATGTATATGTTGCTGCAAAATAAACAATTGATTAAGTTTTAAAAATCATGAATTTTCTGTTGTCTTGCCCTGTAGAGCTATCTGTTGTTTTCTTTTTGTTTGTTTTTTTACTAGAATTTTATTTTATTCTAATGGCAAAACATTAATGACGTTGTATTTCTAATGTTAAATATATGTAACACTTATAACACAGGTCTACTGTTAATTAGTTCCTACCCGTGTGTGTTGTGGGGAGCCGGATGTTCTCACAAGTACAGCATTACCCACATAGCAAAATTCCTCTGGCCCACACAATCAGGTTTTGCTTGGCCCACATGCTGCAGTGAATTATGGTACATGACTGGACCAAGTCTGGCTTCCAGAAAAGGGCCAAACATGGATAATATCTGGGTGAAGTCACAGCCAAGTTAATAACTCAACTGGGCCAGATAGGTTGGGGTGACACCATTGCAATGAACCTGATAAACCTTTTAAGCATTGCGCTTTAGGCACACTATGGGGGTGCTTTTTCTCAAGGCAACCTTATTTGAAGAACTTTTTTTCTTTACTCAAAAATAATTAAAAATGTATTTTAAATTTGGGTCAAGACAGGAGAAACTTACGTGGCCAACATATTAGTTTTCAACATCTGGGCCAAATACTACATTTTACATCTGGCCCAAATCTTGTGTGCTGCCTTAAAGATGGTGCCACCTCTGCCAAACCCGAGCCATGTTTGGCCCATATGCTGTATGCCAGTGCCGAATGGATGCCTGTTATGCCAGCTTTATGCCAAATCTGGTCCAGAATTCTTTTCTACCTGGGTACCTTTAAATTAGTTTTTACTTTATAAAAAAAGTCATAAGGTTCTGCGTTTATGCGATGTTGCCATAAAGATAGCTGTACTATGTGTGCGTACATGGAGGCACTGTTAAAAACAGAACAAAACAATAACGTTTTATCTGTTACACGTTTTAAGCTTTACTGTATTAGTGTAAATATCAGAGCAGTCTACGATGTATTAGCTATTTGTTGTACTTGTTTACATTTTTATTCTTTTTAAAGCAGGATGGATTTGTTGTTTGTCAATATTTCTCATTAAACTCTCCTACTCTTTTAAGTTTAGAACAATTTAAAGCATTATGTTTATTGTTGGACATCACAGTGGTGCAGTGGTTAGCACAATCGCCTCACAGCAAGAAGGTCGCTGGTTCGAGTCCCGGCTGGGCCAGTTGGCATTTCTGTGTGGAGTTTGCGTGTTCTCTCCATGTTGGCGTGGGTTTCCTCCAGGTGCTCCGGTTTCCCCCACAAGTCCAAAGACATGCACTATAGGTGAATTAGGTAAGCTAAATTAACTGTAGTGGATGAGTGTGTATGGGTGTTTCCCAGTGATGGGTTGCAGCTGGAAGAGCATTTGATGCGTAAAACATGCTGGAAAAGTTGGCAGTTCATTCCCCTGTGGCAACCCCTGATTAATAAAGGGACTGAGCTGAAAAGAAAATGAATAAATGAATGTTTATTGTTTTTTTTATAGTTGTCTTCCTATATGTTAACATGCCGCCATCTGAGACAAAAATAGTAGGCTACTTCTTTCAGCTGGTACTCATCAGATTAATTGCTCAATGTTTTAGCTGTAGTAGTAGTACGAGCTTTTGTCCACACTCTTGCCTTTTGGTTTCCAGGTCACACTGGACACAGTGGACTGGCCTTCGCCATAGTAGGATTGGTAAATGTACTCTATTGATAATAATGACACAAACGAATAACAAAATGACATTATTTTACTTGACTTTTCCCACATTCAAATTTGAGATATATTATTAAAAAAGGTTGTTCACTAAATTAAATGTTTGTTTAAATAATATTTTAATTAGCCAATTACATGCAACTCAATTCAGGCATGTCAAAAGTTTAAAATGGGCATCAGAATAGGAAAAAAGTTGATTTAGAAGAATAAAAAAAATCTGCTATTTGCTCACTTCTCAAACCGGTTTACGTTTCTTTTTTTCTTTTAAACACAAAACCTGTAACCTTAGACTTCCACAGTGTTTATTTTTTCTACTATAGGTGTCATTGCTTACAAAATATATTCTTTTGTGTTCAACAGTAAAAAAAAAAAAAACACCCATGAAGATTTGGAAGAATGTGATTAAATGGTGAGTACATTTTTATTTTTAGGGTAAACTACCCCTTTAATTGTATTTCAGCTTGCCATGGTTGTTCATGAGTATTTCTGAAAATGCTGACTTGCTGGGATTTTCATGCACATCTCTAAAAGTTACAGTAAATGATCTGGAAAAGAGAAAATATCCAATGATTATCATTCTGTGAGTAAAAATACTTCATCAATAGATGTCAGCTGAGAATGGCCAGACTAACACACTATTATTATTTAAAATTCAGAAGCATTACTCAGAAATGTATACGTCACACATATTAATGATGATACATCAATGAGAAATGAAATGGTTGTTGGGGACCAAAGCTAAAAAGATTTGTGCTGATTATTATTTTTTTTGGATTTTCCTATACACTGTAAAACCCAAAAAGTTAAGGTAACTCAAACCATTTGTGGAAAACGATTGCAACAAACCATTAAGGTTCAAAAACTAATCCTAATGAGTACTGTGAACGTAATCCATTTGAGTAAACAAAGCAATTTGAGCACAGTAAAACCCCATAAATGTTGAGAACTCAAACCAACTGAGTACTGTAAAGCCCAATAAGTTAAGGCAACTCGAAACCTTTGAGGAAACCGATTGCTACAAACCATTTGAGTTAAAAAAACGAATCTATATGAGTACCGTGAGATTACTCTATTTAAGTTGAAGTAATTAGGTATTTAATTAACTCATTACCTTCAACACTGAGTTTAAAACTAATTTCAAATGAGTAGCATTAACTTTCAGTAAATTTTGAGTTAACTACACCCATTTAATTTGATAAAGTTGACTTGGGTTTTACACTATAGGATTACTTGAATGAATGTTTAACAGCATTAAAAAAAATTACAAATGCATTTGTGTAAATAAATACACAATTAGAATATTGTAGTGTATGGAAAGGAACTTGTTAAGTTATGGGTAAAAATGTAATGTGACGAATTAAAAAAGAGAGAAAATCTAGCATTTTTAATAACTTTTAGTTTCAGCAAAGCAAACAGGTTTTTGATAATGAGTTTTTTTTAGTTTGGTAGATTCTTGGGCTTAAAGTCTATTTGCTTCAGCCTTATTAAATCTGAACAAAAAACAAAGCATGTAATTAGCATTATGAAAATGAAATACTCTTATTTAGCAAAGATTTCTCCCTCATATTTTCTCAGCTTGTCTGGTATTTGAAACCAAAAGTTTAATCACCTTTTCTGAAGTTCATTTAAAGTTTCCAAAACGTATACCCTTTGTCAAAATACCGAATATTATCATTTCCCAGGCAGCGTCAAAATATAGCACACTGATATTTGATCAACAAAGGGCACCTACTGTGTGTGTGTCTGTGTGTGTCTGTCTGTCTGTCTGTCTGTGTGTGTTTATCATCACATGTTATGTACTGTGAGCATGTTTGTAGCTAGCTGCCCTTTTAAGTGGTTCCTGGAAGCTGCCCTTGTCTCGAATATTCGGAAACATTAGCGCGATGTTCTCAAAGATACTGCAGTAATGCTTTAATGCTCCAGCAGGTGGCAGTGGCGTTCTGTTGTTATTTGGAGGATCTACTAATCTTCTCTCAGAATGTTTACTGGATTAAAATGAAAAGAAGATTAACACAGAAAATCAAACAAGCTCTCTTTAAAGTTGTTTAACAGCAGTGCCATATAAGAACTATTTTGTGTTCCTCAGGAAACTTTTCAGCAAACCGCTCTTAAAGGGATAGTTCACCAAAAAGCTAAATATGATCCTTTAGGCTACTCACACTTCAATTGTTTGAGTACCTGTTTGAGTTTCTTTTGTTGAACACAAGATATTTAGAAAATTGCTGGTTGCTGGGAGGGCGGCACAGTGGCTCAGTGGTTGGTACTGTCACCTCACAGCAAGAAAGTCCCGGAGTTGTGTTGATTTGTCCTACCTTGTCAGATTGTCCTACCTCCCATTCAAAAAGTAGGTAGCACATTTTGATGATGCAATATGTTACCCATCAGATTTTGCTGCAGTGTAAATTTTAATGTGGAGTAGTGTAGTATGAAGCTATAATATCGCCTACCTAATCTAAATCTACCTAAACTACCTAATCTTTAACCCCAACTTCAGAGCCATTTTAATACAGTGTTGGTAGCATAATCTGATGGGTAAGATAAAATGTCAGGAAACTGGCTGGGCCAGTTGGTATTTCTGTGTGGAGTTTGCATGCTCTCCCTGTGTTTGCATAGGTTTCCTCCGGGTGCTCCAGTTTCCCCTGCAGCCCAAAGACATGCTATAGGTGAATTGGATAAACTAAATTGGCCATACTGTATGAGTGAATGCATGTGTGAATGCGAGTGTATGAGTGTTGCCCAGTACTGCATCGCTGTGTAAAATATATGCTGGAATAGTTAGCGGTTCATTCCGCTGAGGCAATTCCTGATAAGTAAGGGACTAAGCGAAGGAAAATGAATGAATGAATGACTTCCATGGTATTTTTTTCCTACTATATCTTCTACTATGTTAAACAGAGGAAAAATACTCCTAAAGGTTCAAAACCACATGAGGAAGAATAAAGGATGAGGTCATATTAAAAATTTTTTGGGTGGACTATCCCTTTAATGGTTCACTGAAAAATAAAAATGTGCTGTTAATTTACTCACCCTCAGGCCTTCCAAGATGCCTTTTTTCTTCCAGTAGAACATTAAAAATATTTTTAGCTGAAGCCATGATCTTTGATGGTTCATAAAATGCAAGTCAACAGCAAATGAAACTTGTACAGGCAAAACAATATTAATACTAGTGGTTCCTGATGATGGATTGAGGCCTTTTAAAGTCAAATCAGTTTTATTTAGTGTCCAAACTCGGTCCTGAAGGGCCGGTGTCCTGCATAGTTCAGCTCCAACTACCTTCAACGCACCTCTCTGGAAGTTTCTAGTATAGAAAGAGCTTGATTAGCTGGATCCGGTGTGTTTTATTGAGGTTGTAACTAAAATATGCAGGACACTGGCCCTCCAGGACAGAGTTTGGACACTCCTGAGCTAGAGGGACATTCTACCAGAAACGTACATTATCTGCCCCTGAAATAAAAACATAAATACAATGAAAAAAGGTATTTTATCCCAAACATTTCTAAAATGGCCTGATGGTTGATTTCTGTGAGTTGTTCTGTTAAGGAATAATTCATTTGGTTCTCAGATTTGTTTTATTTATTAAAAACACTTTACACTGTACAAACTCTGTCATTGTCCTTGTCCTCAGCCCAATTAAACCTACAGCTTTAATACTTTTGTTATGCTAAAAACTGTTATTTAGAAAAAAATACTTTAGAAATGGCAAGTTTAAGTTGTTATCATATATCAATTTATTAAAAACATGAAATTATAAATTAATTTTACAAATAAATATAATACAAATACAATATTTGTATATAATACAAATACATTTACAATTGTCCTCTTTTTTTCTGTCAGTTCCGTCACATTTGCATTAAATTTAACAGAACATTCATTCAATACACCGTTAAGGCTATGACTCGAAAGTGACACCATTTGACAGAGGAGAAGCTGACAGTGATCAAGGGTGCGTTCTATCATTGAACTGTACGATTTTATGCTTGCTTTTGTGTGATTTTTTTTTTTTCTTTTTTTTTTGAGGTTGACAAGCTTAAGTCAGGCCCTGTCACGTTTTTCATAAGTGAAAATGTACATTTCTGGTAGAATGTCCCTAAAACTCCCTTAAAAATAAAGTTGTTTGGTTCCAAGAAGAGCCTTCAAAATTCATGAAAGTGTTTTTATTCCAGAAAAAGATTCATTTTTTATACAGAAAACTCACTTTAGGTTAGGTTATGCAATTCTTCTTTGAAATTAAGTCTATCAAAAAACATTTATTTGTTTTTCCTAGCACCTCAATTTTGTTAGTATAATAATTTGTATAAAAAGCCTATAGTTTTGCCTGAACATTTTTTTTTATATAGTATCAGAAACAATTCTACTATAAAGACATTCTTTTGTGTCAGTGACCTCGAAGAACTTGTTGTGAAAGAGCCGTATTACAGCTTTATCCCTGAAAATGAGACTGTGGCTTGGACAAAAAAATAAAACCTTCAGCATTCAACGCCCTTTCCCCCCTCCAACACTCAAAGAAAATTTACGATTTTGTCCCAGAATTCAGTTTCCACAACATCTGGCCTCTGAAGTTCTCAGCGAGTCCACACGAATGCATTGAATGAGACTGTAAAAAAAAAAGAAAGGAAGAATACACTGAGAATATCATGGGAAAACAATAGAAGCTCATTCCAGTATCTGAGACCCTTGGCTTACTGGTTTTACCTGTATTGTCAGAGAGGCTGAATCCAAACAATGCAGAGAATGAAAATCATAGTAAGAGGGAAAAGAGCCCATTTTTGTGCATTAGAGTGTCAGACCTGTTCTGAAAGAGGAGAAAGAAGAAAAAGATCTCTCTCTCAGTCCTGTCTCGCAGTCTTCTTTTCTGAACAGCATCTGCCGTGTAAATTGTCTTTTTCCCCCTCACATCTGAGCAAATCATCCTGAGGTATCATTGTGTAAATGGTTTTGATTATGAATATGCGCCTGTGGGTTTCTTCTGCAAGAATTAATGGTCCTCAAGACTGAAACAGAGCAAATATACCTCTTAAGGTAGTGTAATAGAAGGCTGCAGATTCATATTTCTTTTTAGAAATCTGCAAAGTTATTGACCACACAGTACGGAGATACACACTGTTGTTCAAAAGTTTTTAAAAACTATGTAAAAGTCTTGTTTTTATTGGTTTAAAATTAGTATGCATCTACAGTAGTGTGAAAAAGTGTTTGCCTCCTCACTGATTTCTAAGTTTTTGCATGTTTGTCACAATTTAAGGTTTCAGATGATCAAACTAATTTAAATATTAGTCAAAGATAACACAAGTAAACACATCATGGACTTAAAATGAAGGTTTTTATTATTAAAGGAAAACAAAATACAAAACTACATAGCCCTTTGTGGAAAAAGTGTTTGCCCCCTAAACCTAATAACTGGTCATGCCATCCTTAGCTGCATCAACTACAATGAAAAGTTTCAATAACTTGCAATGAGTCTGTTACAGTGCTGTGGAGGAATTTTGGCCCACCCATCTTTGCAGAATTGTTTTAATTTAGCCATATGAAGCAGGAGTCACCTTTTTAAGTTCATGCCACTGCATTTCAATTGGATTTGGGTTAGGACTTTGACTAGGACACTCCAAAGTCTTCCTTATTTCTTAAGCCATTCAGAAGTGTACTTGCTGGTGTGCTTTATATCTTTGTCCTGCTGCAGAACCCAAGTTCACTTCAGCTTGAGGTCACTAACAGATGGCTGAAGTCGTTCAAGTCCTAAAGCAACAAAACAGCCTCAGACCATCACACTACCACCACATTTTTTGCTGGTATGATGTTCTTTTTCTGAAATACAGTGTTACTTTTATGCCTCACAAAACGAGACTCACATCTTACAAAAAGTTCAACTTTTGTCTCATCAGTCCACAGATTATTTTCCAAAAAGTCTTGAGGATCATCAAGATTATGGCAAAACTGAGAAGAGCCTTTGTTATTTTTGCTCATCAGTGGTTTTCTTGGAACTCATGCAAACCATTGTTGTCTAGTCTCTTTCTTATGGTGAAGTCATGAACACTCACCTTGAGTGAGGCAAGTGAGGCCTGCAGTTCTTTGGATATTCTTTGGATAGTCTTCTTTGACGTTTTGGATGAGTTGTCGTTGCGCTTTTGGGGTAATTTTGGTCACTGCTGGGAAGCTTCTTCACTGTTCCATGCTTTTGGCATTTGTAGATAATGGCTCTCACTGGGGTTTACAACATTTTCCAGACTGGTAGATCTCAATTATTTTCTTTCTCAATTGTATTTGAATTTCCTTGGATCTCAGCATGGTGTCTAACACTTTCTTCACACAAGGTTATGTAGTTTTAGATTTGGTTTTCCCTCAATAATAAAAATCTATGTAATCTGTTTACTTGTGTTATCTTTGACTAATATTTATTTTTCTTTAATGATCTGAAACATTAAAGTGCATGCAAAAATAAAAAGAAATCAGTAAAAGGGCAAATATTTTTTTTCACACCATTAACAATTCTGTATTAAAATTTTACATAAATTATTAAAACATATTAAATGCTCTTAAATGTGATCTCTTCATATTGTCCATGTCTGCATGTAGAAATATACACTAGATTCATTAATACTTTATAAATGGTTAGTTCATAATGCCTAATGCATAACAAACTTTTTTTATACTTTATTATTTCTGTAACTACACTGTAAAAAAAATAAAAAGTTGAGTAACCTTTTTATTTGAAAAAAAAATTATGAATTTTTGAGTTTATTAAACTTCAGTGGTTGAAGTTGTGCCAAATTATTTTTTAAAGTTGACCGAAAAGGCTGGTTTAAGTCAAGTATACTTTATGGAATAATTTGGCACAACTTCAACCACTGAAGCTGAATAAACTCAAAATTTCCTTGCAGCTGGTTGCTTTAAAATTTTAAGTTAACTCAACTTTTTATTTTTTGAAGATATGGAGAAATAAAAATTTAAAGTCTCCTCAACTGAATATTTTGCTTTCATTTACTTTCAACAGTTCCAAACATGCAGCTGAATCATTTTTATAAGTAAATTCAACTCTGAGCTCAAAAATATGTCCACCTAACTTACAATTTTAAACTGAGTTAACTATTTGTAAGTTGGATTTTTTACAGTATTGTACCCATCACCAGTGTGTTATCACTATTTATTCACCACTAATACATTTATTGTTTGCTTTTTTCATAAACACAAAACTGACATCAGTCATGTCCAGGTTTGGGTAAAACCAGTTGCACGTTGCCATGGCAGCACAGCCTGCCATTCGCCTAACAGAGGGTAATGGAAAGATATTCCTAGTGTTTAGCGTGCATGGTTTAAGGTAGAAACACCAGTCCCTTTATTTCTTCTTTTTCTTCTGTTTCTACTGCCAAAGTCACACACGACCAAGACAGGATTAGCAACATATTGTTGTTCGCGGCATTTAGGCTATCTCTCTTTTCCACCAACTTTATGACTATAGAGACCTTGTGGTACTTTTTTCACTGACAAGGCCAGGGTTTGCCCAGTTGGTTACTAAATAATTCTAAGCTGCAATCAGTAACTTTTTTGGTTATGAATGATACAAAATCTATTTTTGAGTAAGTACATAATTAGCCAGTACTTAATGAGGAGCTACTCACCTCAGCTTGGTAGCAATGGTACACTGTAAAAAAACACCTAATTTTACAGAAAATATTTCTAATTTTTTTACAGTCATTTTTTGTCATTTAAAATTATATTCAAAACTTAGTAAAATGACAAACAATCTCTCTAAATTAACAGTTTGACTTTCATTTTAGGTACTCTATCATTAAAGACAAATTACTGACGTTTTGTTTGTATAAAGGGAAATTACACTATTATTTAAACAGTATTTTTTCGGTTATTTTAAATTATATTCAAAAGTCCGTAAAAATTACAAACAATATCTGTAAATTAACAGCTTGACTTTTATTTTATGTACTATACTACTTACTTATTACTACTATAATTACAGCAATTTGTCTGTTTTATACAATAAAATTGCTGTATTATTTACAGTTTTTTCCTGTTTTTTTGAAGTACATTTAAAATTATGTAAAATTAAAGTAATAAATTGTAATTGTAAAAAAAATAAAATCGTAAAAAAAAGGTCAAATGACTGGCAGCTACGGCTGCCAAACAAAAACCATAAAATTACAATAAAATTTATTTTGTTAAAATAAAATGCAAAAATAATACATTTACAGACATTTTCATTAAAAATTTTTAGAGAAAAACACTGTTATTTTACAGACTTCTCCTAGATTATTATGATCAAATCTGTTTAATAAAGTTACACAATAAGAGTTTTACAGAGAAACACTGTTATTTTACTTACTTTTCCTAGATTATTATGATTAAACACCATTAATAAAGTGACTGCACTAAAAGTTTAAGAGAAAACAATGTTATTTAAAAGAATTTTCCCTAAATCATTACGATTAAACACCTTTAATAAAATGCCAAGACATGCTCAAAGTCATAATTTAACGGTTTTATTTTGGATCATAAAAGTCTGGAAAAAACAACATACAAGGTACAACTGATTAAAATTCTCACAACTTTAAAATTACAGTGGATACATTTTATTGAATAGTAGGCCTATTTATGTAAAACATGTAGAGGTTTAAGTTATATGGAATGACTCAGTTCTAAATCTTAAATGAAACTGTAATGTGAAGGGGACGCTGACAAAGGAGTGCAGATCCAAATGCAAGTTTATTACACAGAGATGGTCAGGCCAGCAACAGTCAACACAGGGGCAAACAGGTGTATTCAGGGAATCCAGAGTCATGGTCAAATAACAAGCAAATGGTCAGTCCCAGCAGCAAACAACATAAACAACTAACAAACAAAGCAAAGCAAGAGAAACACATCATAATGTTCACAGCAACAGTAAAACAAGACTTAGCAATTGGTGTGTGCGTCTGTGCAGCTTTTAAAGTCCATGTAATCAGTTCATAACGATCCTCCGACTCCAATGCCGGATTTGTAGTTCTATGGCGATCTGCGTGTTTACCAGCGATCTACAAGGATTAGATTGCTGGTGATTGTGACAGGAACATTTAAACTACTTTAGTAAACAGAACAACATGAAAATTCTTAGACTATAGGATTATGGTAAACCCTGCTCCTGGGTTCATTTGAAAAAAACAAACAAACAAACAAACAAATAATGTAATTTTATACATAAAGGCCCAGTTCCACAAACAGGGTTTAGTTTAAGCCAGGACTAGACCTTAGTTAAATTAGGCTATTTAAGCCACATTTATAAAAAAAACAGCCCTAGAAAAATACATTACTGGTGTGCACCTGTAAGCAAAAAATGACACTGACATATTTTAAGACATCTCACTGCAATTTATTTTCAGTTGAGACAGCTCAAACATGCAATTTAATCCAAGACTAGCCTTAAACCTTGTTTGTGAAACCGGGGGAAGGTGTTTAGGATCAATAGTTGTGTGAAACAGTGAAAATCAATCAGCTGTATAAATATTCTGTATATCTTAAGTTTACCATAATCCTATAGTCTGAGAATTTCATGAAACTGTTGTGCTGTTTACTGTAGTAGTTTAAATGTTCCTGTCACAATCACCAGCAATCTAATCCTTGTAGATCGCTGGTAAACACGCAGATCGTCATAGAACTACAAATCCTGGATGGGAGACCACATGGGAAAGCTAGGTTGCTGCCGGAAGTTAGTGAGGCCAGCCGGGGGTGCTCAATCTGTGGTCTGTGTGGGTCATAATGCCCCAGTATATTGATGGGGACTCTATATTGCTCAGAGAATGCTGTCTTTTCGGATGAGATGTTAAACCGAGGTCCTGACTCTCTGTGAATTGCCCAATGGCCTCTGTCTATCATGACCTCCTAACCATCCCGATATGATAATTGGCTTCATCACTCTGTCTCCTCTCCATCAATCAGCTAGTGTGTGGTGTGCGGTCTGGCGCAATATGGCTGCCGTCGTGTCATCCAGGTGGATGCTGCACACTGGTGGTGGATGAGGAGATTTCAAAAAAATGTATAAAGCACACTGAGTGTCCAGAAAAGAGCTATATAAATATAAGGAATAATAATAATAATAATAAAATTATTAATATTATTATTCGATTAGTAAGTAAAATAAGGTCTGTTGTGGGAGAATTTTAGCTTAACTAAACATAAATCATATAATCACATTAGGTCATTAGCCTCTCGCTCGTAAATCTACAGAGTTTTCAATAATTCTTTTTAAAAAGCTTGACTTTTCTGGAGTTGCTTTAGCTGCTTTCCCACTATTTAGCCGAACTGTTTTGTTTGTTTAACTATTCTATTTTGTATTGATCCTGTCCAGTCAGCATGGAAACTGTTTCATTTTTTACTGTGGTACTGATAACGTAACTCTGTGGAATGCTATACAAATGCATCAGTTGTTGCTAACTTGGTAACGCAAGTGTAATGTAAACAGCAATATGGATGATGATCAGCTATTTCTGTTTTTGTACTCATTTTTTTCTTATCTACCTTATTGAATAACAAAAAACTAACTACATAAATAATTCTAGGCCGAGAGTGGTTTGTATTTGTTCCGGGCCATTCCAGGCTCATGTTATAAACACAACTAGAACCATATCTGACTATTGACTTGAAGCAATCTGGCATGTTAGAAGAACATGTTATTGTGTATTAAGAATGATGCAAAATTTAAATTTGCATCATTTCAACATGGCTATGAACTATACTCTCATTCTAATGTAATAGTCAAGAATGTTTGCTGCTGTTTCAAGGCTGCATGATATTACACTGGCTGAAATAGTCCCAAGTGCCAAGCTCTACACTTGCACCACCAGTTACAATTTGTGTAACATCATTGTGCCTGCTGCAGCCACAGTATGGCAGCAAAGTCACTTCAACAAAAACCCTTTATATTGTGGAAAAACTGCGATCAAAAAGTTTCATTGTCCTGCGTGAAAAATTGTGGCTGATTGAATGAGATGAATGCAGAGAAGGAAAACGAACGTTGCTTTAGATGGACATTTGCATTCACTCTGCCATGTAGCAGTTAAGGAAATCCTTGCTGCAGAAAACACCAGCAAACCATGACTAATCCTCCTGCTGCTTTCACTGACTTCTTTACACACTTTAGATTCAGTCTTTCCTAGTTTGATGATAAACATAATGTTTCCCATTGGAGTCTAATGAAGCGAACTCTTGATTCTTTCAGCTTATGAGAGCTTTGGTCACTGCTGGGTTTTCAGTCCACTGTTGGGACAATGTATGCAAAATACATATCCTTACCATGTTTAGTGCTGAAGTGGAAAGCGATTCCAGCTGCAATGCTGAACAGATTAAACACAAGATTCTCTATGTTGTGTGTTCTCTCATATATTAGGTTGATAATCATGTTCTTTAAAAAAAAAAATCATAAATATGTGTATTTTGTGCTTAATATTCTCATGAAGCATTTAAAAAAAAAAGTGAATGTTTTTTTAAACAGTGACATCAACATGTATGGAAATATAGGTTGATCTTCACTGTAGTCTGAAAATGAACCTCAAAATAAAAAAATATATATTTCAGTAGTTCTCTGGAGTTTTCAGCTTTTCATTATTCCTTCACTTGTTGATTAGTGATTTGGATGTTTTTTGGTATCCAGTGGCATTGATATGGATTCTGAGCCTCATGCACATTGTCTGTGGGGTCTCTCGAAGCTTTTGCGCCCTACGCATGCCATGACCCTTTTCCCCCATTTGCAAAGCCCCTTGTGGTAGCATGCTACAGGATATTTACTTGTTCTGACTGTTCCTCTGTGTTTCTAAGCCTCTCTAATCTCCTGAGAACATCTCAATCTTCAGTCTTAAAATGAAAGTTGTCAGCAAGGAGTTTTTGCAGCATGTGCTTTCACACCTGTTCTTCGGTTCATTTAGTTCCAAGGGCAACAACTGATATATTGTAGCGTTTTCTGCAGTTTTGGTTTCTTTTCACACCACACTGATGATTGCTCTGGTCCAAATCAGTAAAACCAACAAAATGCAATCATGTGACAACATCCACATCGTTTGTTGGCCAGATATGTCATTGAATGTATTTCCTAAACTGCTTTTTAGTTGGTCAGAATAAACCTGCGCAAATATTCCCACAAAACTCTCAAAAGTAAACAGAGAAGAAAAGTCAGCAGACATCACAACAGTTAGGAGAGAAGTATCTGTTATATACTTTCTACTTCAGACAAATTATACATTTACTTGAACACAACAAATGGGAAAAAAACTCTAGTGCAATTCAATAGAACCAAATGAGGCAGGTTTAAAAGCAGCTTTGTTTCCACAAGAACATTTTAGTGAAAAGTTCTTCTAAAATACCTTTTTAATGTAAAACAATCAACCCAGGCTCTTTCTGAAAATGTAGCCCTATATGTATTTCTGGAGAGCGCCATATACAATCCAGGAGGTAAGGTTTTTTTTGCAGTTTTTGTTTTTACGAATCCACAAGACGCCGATGTGTACGCTTTTGAGATCTCAAATTTCTCTCACGAGTGCCATTCGCACCTGCTCTTCTCGTGTAAATCCACAAGAGACTGCTGTCGACTGACCAACTGACTGACCAACCCATCACCCCCACCCACCCCCTTCCCTAAACCCAACCGACAGTGTTTTGAAAAGCAATCCAGAAAAATTGCCGTTTTTTTTTTTACCACGTTTTCAGATTTTACCACGTTCTCACCCTGTTATATTTACTTGTTTATTCAATTTTTTTAGCTTTTGTTTTTGTCTTACCTACTTTCTGGAACTGTTCTTCGCAGGACTTGAACCCTGTTGTTGTGGTCAACTCCTCTCTGCGTCTCAAGCCTGCCAACAAATGCTGCAAGCCACTGGACAAAGTGGTCAGCTGCTAGCGCGAAAAGGAACAGCGTCATACTGTCCCGTAGCATTCATTTTAAAGACGAAATGCCAGCCGATTCGAATGTTATCACTCGATTGAATTATCAGTGGTTATCAGCTGATAGATTTGGCCCAGTAGGGGCCTTCTGCGCCACATGGTTAATCAGCTAGATCACATACGGCTGCGGCTCGAAGTTAACGAGAATTATTTATATTATTTATTAAATTTCCCATTAATTGTATTTTATTAACGTCTACCCCTACTCCAACCCAAAACCCAACCATTACAGTAATGTAAAAACAGATCTGGTTCTGGAGTCTTCTCTATTAGTATAGCTGATTTACCATGTGGATGGATGATAGCCCAGAAGGCTCCTACTGGCCCATATCGATCAGCTGACAAGGCCTATTCAATCGAGTGATAACATTTGAAGCAGTTGGAAATGCAGCCATACGTACTTCTGGCTACATAATTTGCGATCTCCAGAAATGTATGTAGGGCTATGTTTTTAGAATGAGCCTATGTTAGCAACAAATCTATAATCTAAAGAACATTTTTTTTTTATGAAACAATCAATCCACCTTTACTTTAATGAATGTTGGCACTGAAAATAAAGTGGTGCAGAAACACTTTGCACTCAGAAATTTGTAGTTAATTCCTCATGATATATATTTTTAATGATCTAAATGAATTAATGCAATAGATGTGACTGTCTGTGCTTCGCACAAAAGCGAATAAACAGAAAAGAGAAGTGGGATTGACTTTTGGCCCTGGTAAAAGGCTGCTTTATTCAAAAAGAGCATGTGTTTCTTTTTTTTCTGAGACAGGTTCTTGAGTGCAGTCTATTATTCTGACAGGAGAAGGTCTTCAAAAAGCTAGTTCATGGACACTGGAACCTTAATACAGGCCAGCTTTATAGGATTCAAGTCTTTGAACTGAAAATGACATACAGTTACAATAAATTCAAGCATTTGAGGAAACAGTTTTAAATTTCAATCCTGGAAGACCTAATTAAAGATTATCCTTATTTTAACTCTCATTGGGAATAAAGATTCTGATTCTCAGCTTTTCTACTTTTGTGGAAGTTCACATAAATCTGAGTCTGAAAATAATCTAAGTAACAGACTCTGGCGAAGCCTCTGTAGGAAAACACTTGGTTTGTATGCAATTAGGCAACAGGGCATCGTAAAAAGTCCATTAGTATGGAACCAAATCCCAAACCCAGCTTGACAGCGGCCTGCGAGCGCTGAGGAAGAGTTGCTGACAGTCGTTTGTCAAAGTCTGAGACTCATTTTATCATCATCCTTTCCAATCCCTTTTCTCCCTTTGCTTCTGTTCTCCCCTCTCTTATAAAGTCAGGACCACAGCTAAACTGGTTGAAATGAAGAGCTGGGAGGTAATACTGGGGGAGCCAGTTCTCTATTGAAATATCTCCCCTGAGCCATTAACTGAACCAACCAATAGGTCCATTTTGGAAAGTGAATGCCAGCTCATTTTATAACCGCCTGTCTATTACAGGAGATAATGGACTCTCCTAAAACCCAGCTCAGCCCACTCCACCTGGCATTTGCCATTACTGCTGCCGTACGGAAACCAGTTGGAGAAATAACTGTAATTCTGAAATAATTACGAATGGCATTCAGCAAAATTAAACCTCGCCTGCCGAGAAGCAGTATAAGCAGCGTATGACGGAACAAAAAATTCAACTCGTTGCCCTCTCTTTCTCTCGCCCGCTCTCTCTCCACTCAGCTCGGCAACAAATGAAAACGCGTGGAGAGGTCTTGAAAAGGAACACACGGTTCTTTAATTCATCTCCTGTTCCAGCTTGTGTTTCGCTATGGCCAGGCACTGGAGTTGACAAGCCTTATTGTCGGATAATGCAGAGATTATTTCACACAGACTTTTTGAAAAAGATTTGCTTTTGTCAATTAAATACTTTGGTTTTAGTCATTTAAAAGCCATTAGGGGGTGAGTTACATTTAATCAAATCAAAAATGTAGGATCAAATTAGCTGAGAAATGTTTAAATCGTCAGCAGCACAGGTCGTTTCTTAATGTTTATGCTTTAGTCTACTGAACGTGTCTGGGTATCGAAGATTAAAAGGAAGGTTCACCCAAAACTGAAAATTCGGTAATTTACCCAACATTTGTTGTTCGAAACCTGTTTTACTTTTCATTTTTGGGTAAACTATCCCTTTAAAATGTAACCAATATTGTTATTTGTTTTGCTAGTGATTATGTGGCTGTTTAGTCTTAGCTTATAGAGTTTTGTAAACTGAAAATTCATGCAACAAAGTGATGAACTACAATATAGAGTCAGTTCTATGCCTTTTTAGAGCCCTTGCTTTTATTCCTATCAAAAAGTGATTAAGGACAATGTGCATGTTTTTCTGATTGATCTTCTAAGTGTACTCTAGAATTATTTTCCCTCCTCAAACTAAGTGTTAAATATAAATTAATAAATAGCATATAAATATAGTTTAATATATTTTATTTTATATTGTTAGTCACTAGCTGGTCAGAAAAGGCCTTGTGAAACCTTTTGATAACAGAATACACAAATCTTTGCTGTGAAAAGGTACTATTATTAATCTGTGCATATTGATCTGAGAAGTAGTGAAATTGTCACTTTGGTATTTTGGACAAGAGTTTCTGATACAGGCTTTGTAACAGTATGCATAATATAGAATGATTCAATATTTTTTACTGATTTGTTCCAATAATTTACAATAAAAAAATCATCACAGACTTCTTAAAGTACCACTAAAAAAAGATGACTTCATTTTCACTGAAATAAAAAGACAGGACCGGACCTGACAGGACCTATCAAGCAGCCCCCCACCCTCCCCACACCCTCACTTTTTATAATCCAGTATCTAAAATGATCAATTCAAACATTTTGAGCATTTAATTAGACAGAAAATCTGACTAAATTCTAAAGTGCAGCGTGACTTCCTCAAAACCGCTGATTCTGAGGATTTTAAATGCAAATATTTTCTAAATTCCAAATTTGTTGTTGTTTTTGTGTAGCCTATAGCCCAAAATCTGTCATTTCAATTTCATGTGGACTTTAAAAGACACATTCTCTTATAAGCATATGCAGTCTGCTGTACAAGCTTTTTTTTATCAGTGTACCATCAGTCATTAGTACTGTGATTGTTTATGAATTTTTTATGTGTACATATGATATGAAGTGTTCAGTTTATAGAGTTAAGATAGTGGTTTTTAAAGGGACTTTTTAAGTCCCAGCAGGCACAGGACGTCAACATGACGTTAGATTGACATTGTACCCCAATGTTGTGGGGACATTTCATTTTGTTTGGAAATGAAAATTGAGTTGATGTCAGAACCCAATGTCAGGTACAAGGTGCTGGAAATATTCCTCAGAGATTTTAGTCCATATTGACATAATAGCGTAACAGTTTTTTGTTCTTGGCTGACAGGAGTGGAACCCGGTGTGGTCTTCTGCTGCTGTAGCCCATCTGCCTCAAGGTTGGATGTGTTGTGCTTTCACAGATGCTCTTCTGCATATCTTGGTTGTAACAAGTGATTATAACAGTCAGATAGTTACAACTTGGTTGTAACAGTCTGGACATTCTCATCTGACCTCTGGTGTCAAGGCATTTGCACCCACAGAACTGCCGCTCACTGGATATTTTCTTATTTTTTTGACCCTTCTCTCCTAACCCTAGAGATAGTTGTGCGTGAAAATCCCAGTAGATCAGCAGTTTCTGAAATACTCAGACCAGCCCGTCTGACACCAACAACCATGCCACATTCAAAGTCACTTAAATCACCTTTCTTCCCCATTCTGATGCTCGGTTTGAACTGCAGCAGATCGTCTTGACTGCCATGAAATTGACCGATTAGAAATTTGTGTTAACAAGCAGTTGGACAGGTGTACCTAATAAAGTGATATATATGGGGGCTGCATGGTGGCGCAGTGGGTAGCACGTTCACCTCATAGCAAGAAGGTCACTGGTTCGAATCTCGGCTTGGTCAGTTGGCGTTTCTGTGTGGAGTTTGCATGTTCTCCCTGTGTTGGTGTGGATTTCCTCCAGGTGCTCCGGTATCCCCCATAGTTCAAAGACATGCGCTATAGGTGAATTGGGTCAGCTAAATTGTCTGTAGTGCATGTGTGTGAATGAGTGTGTATGGATGTTTCCCAGTGATGGGTTGCAGCTGGAAGTAAAAACTGCGTAAAAAAAACACTGCATAAAAACCTATGCTGGATAAATTGGCGGTTTATTCCACTGTGGTGACCCCAGATTAATAAAGGGACTAAGCCGAATATATATATATATATAGAGACACATATATATTGTAATATATATATATATATATATATTTGTCATAAATTGGAAATCTGTGCCTCATGCAGTAAATCCAGGGGCGGCTCCATGAGGGCGCGGCTGCCAATGACGCGCTCCTCTAATCTTTATATCCAAAGACTGATTTTTGCCAAAGTACAACCAGTCAAAGTGCGCTATCAGGACACTTCCAGGTGTTTGCACGTCTGTCTGTGTCTCCCTCTCTCCCTCTCCCTCTCCCTCTCCCTCTCTCTCTCTCTCTTGCGTGTGTCGCTTACTTCAGCACTGTTCTTTCTGTTCGTGCGCGCAGTAAATCAGATCGATACGTTCGCGCCGCGCAGCGCGTTCACGGCTGATCAAACAGACCCGAGCTCTCCAGCGCACATCACCTGCTGCCTGCTGACGGTAAGTGCCATCTGTAACTAACCACAAACCTGGTGGAAAAGGTAACCATAGTTTCCGTCGTTGAAAATATGCTAACTTGTTGCTGGTTAACACTATCGACCAAAATGAAAGATATTTTTAAAAGCTTCCCGCAATGTTTGAAAGAGCCCCAGCAGTCACGTATTATGACTTTACGCGGATGACTGTAACTATAGTAACTGTCGGAAACTATGGTTACCATTGTGTTTTGTTAATCCGAATTATGCTTCTGTTAGTGTTTATTTGCTACAAAAGTTTGATGATAAACTTTTAACACCTTAAATGAGTTAACCGCGTCTATGATGTACTGAGATGTCGCTTATCTGCTAGCTAGGCTTTTGGGGAAAGCAACATATTGTTAAAATATGCTGAAGTAGATGAACGAGGTGACAATAATACAAAGAGTTTAAAATATCGATATATTTAGGTGACAACCCAAAAGTGCTTCTCTGGACTCTTTCCTGAAGACCCTAAAAATAACCACAAGGGGGTGCTATAAAATCCTCATATTTATAAGTGTATTGTATTTGTAAATGTATGTATTTTATGTGGAATTGTGGAATTTAATGTACTTATTATTATTATTATGTAAAATGTTTTAAGTCTTGAAAATAACTTGATAAAATTATTCTAATGGGAAACTATAAGCCTTATATGATCAATATATTATTACAAAAAATAGTAGTAGTAGTAGTAGGTAGTAAAACTTTATTGTCCTTGACAGGAAATTTGTTATAGGCATCATCATATTGCTCCAGACATTCTCTAAAAACAATACAAAATACAGTAGTTAGAATAATTATAAAGCTATTTAAGTTAAACTCTTGTTAAGTAAGCCCACTGAAACTGGTACAAAAGGATTTCTTATAATAGTTCAACCTACACTTAGAGACTCTATATATTCTACCAGAGGGAAGCAATTCATAATGTGGAAACAGGATCATTCAGAATCCTTTCCACCTGATTGAGGACACAATTCTCATATAAAACTTGAGGACTAAAATATTCACCATGCCCAACAAATTTTCATCCTGTCTTTAAGAGATGCATCAACTTAGATTTACACTGTACAGATAGGTTGTCAAACCACAATGTGATACCATATCTAACAATGCTTTCAAGAACAGTTTTATAAAACAACATCATAAGCTTCTTGTTAAGTCCAAAAAGATGTAAGCCCCGTAAAAAAAAAAAATACAATCTCTGGTGTAAACGAGAGCAAACCCACTCTATGTAAGAACTTTCAATATAAATGCCCAAGTACTTAAAAGTCTCTGACTGAGTAATAGGATGGTCGTGTACAACCACTTGACGACGGTCACCTGTACACTTTGGGTCAAATGCCATCTCTTTTGTTTTCTTAGTATTTATTTAAATAAAACATATATATAGAATATATAATACTATATTAAATTAAAGTTAATATATGTTAAAATAAATATGTATATGATTTTTAATGAATGCTTCAATTTTAATAAGGGTGTTCACTCCTAAATATTAAGCTCCCACAAGGTTTATGTCTTTGTTTTTATTTTTTTGTGTCCCCAAAGGACCTTCAGGTGAACAGCCCATCCTATCTATACAATATTGATTAAATTAGATACAACTTTATTGTCATTACACATGTACAAGGCAACGAAATGCAGTGCAGGTCTAACCAGGAGTGCAATAGCAGCAAGTGCAGGATATAGGTATAAGTTATAATGTGCAATTTTAGAAAAATTATGGTGATAATTACAGATAGATGTACTATGAACATTATATACAGGTTGTATTAACTATGATCAGAGATTTACAATAGATGAATATATGTACAGGCTGCTATTAATAATCAGAAGTATGCAGATATATATGAACATAATCACAAATGTATATGTGCATTGGATATGTAAAACTCAAGATGAATTAGTGCAACAAAGTGCAATGAATATGTACCATTTTAAATGTGCAAATATAGTGCAGTGATTATGGGGAGTATTGGTTACGCACTTTTGTACAGTGTCATTGTTAAAGCGTACCTGTACAATTAAGTACTAAATAATATTATTTATTTTTAGGTTAGGATTATGTTATGCTTAATTTAGTAGTAAATATTGTAAGGTGATTGAACATGTAACAATGAGAGTGTAAAATGAATGTACCCTTAAGTTTTATAATAAGAATAACCCCTTTTTCCACTGTAAAGAACCTTTCTGTCCTTGGGTGTAAACTTTTTTACGGATGCCAATTTAGGATTTTTGTTTTAAGAGTTCTTTGCACAACAACATTCAAATATGATTTTTTTTATTAATCTAGACCACAATAACAGTGTAACACTACAAACAGTGCCGCTGTTGTATTAAATGATTTAACTGTCCACTTAATTTCAGGTTATTATAATGTGTCTACACGTCATGACATGTTCTAGACTTTTTGCAGACTATGTTTATTGGCTCAGCACAAACACAGACTATTGCTTAATGTTGATCTTGATAACATTATAATGACATTAGTGATAAGAGAAGTGGGAAGATTTGGCAGAGATTCAGAAGGGGGTTGAAGTGAAAGTTCAATGACGGAAGGAAATCATAAAAAAGTGCTGTTAAGTCACGATGAATGAGACAGCTGTGGAAGCAGACCAGTCATGATAACCACTGTGTAATTTACCAATCCGATTTTTTAAATAAATTATTTAAATAACATATTCATTGAATGTGTTGTTAAACATGAGCATCTGTTGTGGTTTTTTATTCATGTTATGAGATTTGATACTTGGAGGCCAAGGGCAAAGCTGGCAAAATGTTTTTTTCTTCTGTGGATACATTATCCAAAACCACATCCCCATGTAACTAAAATAAGTGACTACTACAACAATCATTGGCTGTTATTTTGAAAATGAATATAGGCAATGTATTTAGGTGCATTTAAACAGAACAGATTTATTAAACAGATATATTTATTAAAATAATATTTTAGTCACTAAACATATTTAGAAATTGATAGATAATACAATAAAATTCCAGCAAAATACTGCAAAAAAAAATTACAACCTACAAAATTTCAAGTAAATTTTTGATTTACCCTCTTTTTAAAGTTTGTATTTAATATTTTTCTACAACATATACATTTAAGTGTACTAGTTTTTGGACCAATATCGTAAGTTATTTTGTTAGATAAGCTTCAGATTTGGTTTCAGTACTGACTAATCTAATGTATATGCACAAATATAATATCGCTTAGCTTCCTATTAAAAATATGAATTTAAAAGATTTGTGAGGGGTGTACTTATATATGTTGAGCACTGTATAACTGGCAAAGGGTTTGAATGTTTGAATATATCGTTTCAGCATCGATATCGCAATGTGCACATCCGTAATAGCCACATCGCAAAGATATGCAATTTTGAATCTGAATTATTGCCCAGGAGCTACATAATTGTATTTAATCACTGTATTTATATGGATTTTATATGTTTCATGCAATAAAACATACCTTACTTAGAATTCTTGTCTTGTGTGTAGTCCAAATATCTACACTTCAAAGTGAAAACAAGATTATTTCACCTGCCCCATGGCAGATAATTTTCCTTTAAACATGCAAAAAAGCTCTTAATTTCACTTATTTCTTTTGACGGTGAAAACTAAACTATATTTTTACTTGGTCTAAGATTGTATTGTAATATTTGGACTTGAAATAAGACAAAACAAAGTAAGAAAAGCTTTTTTTTTGCCTTGTGATTATTACATTTTTGTATCTGAATACTGTTAGACTCCCCAGAAAACCGTCAAATAGAGCTATTTAAACATCTGAAACGGTATCCACATCGTGATATTTATCGCAGAAAAATAAAATATCTGATTTTTTCAATATCATGCAGCCCTAGTTGTAATGACTTAAAATTAATTCAACTTAAAAAAATTAGGCTTTAAAAAAGGTAATGCATTATGCAAAAAAAGTCAATCGTTTAACAAATAGTAACAAAACTTTTAAAAATGGGATCTTTTGTGACCTTCTACGTTGTCTATTAAAGTCTATAGACTGATTTTTATATGGAAAAAAAAGTTCTCTCAAAGCCTGAAAGCCTCTCTTACTATCCAACACTTGAAATGAACGCGTTGTGAAAGAGCACTTAGTGATTTTTTTTACTTTATCGTCAGTGTGTCATGCAAAGAAAAGGGATTCATTCAATCTCTTTTTATACATAGCCGGATCTAAATGTATAACTCATATATATACTTATAATGAAACTATTATACTGTAATTGTGTAATTTTACCCTCTGTTGGCATATTGCTGGTGAATTGCTGAGCAAACTATGGTTGGGTACCGAAACCATTATCAATATAATCTTTATGTTCATGGACCGAGTCACTCTTTTTGATTTCATGTAAATGTCTGAACCGTTGCTTGAAATTAGTTGTGTAGGAAGTAAAAGATTTAAAATGTTCTTCTTCAAACAAAAAATCAGTACAGTTTAGATCAGAAACCTGGAAAATTTAGTGCTGTAATTTGCAATTATTTCTTTGTGCACATCCTGATTTTTCTAGCCAAGCAAACAATGTACGAGCAGCTCGCGCAAATGCTTAGAATAATTTTTACCACATATTTCAAAGCTGAACCAGACTGTTGTTCATTTCCCAGTTTGTAAACAAATGTAGAGAGAGAACAACAATAAATTGACAAGTGCATGTGTGAAGAGAATAATCAATATCAGCTACTGTATTTTAATGGTGTAAGACCAATCATAACTTGTGAAAAAGCACAAAAAGACTGTCAGCAGGATTTAGCCATGTTAAACACACACACGGGATGATTAAATTTATAAAAGTGATTGAAAAAAAGGAAAGAAAGCATATTAAATACAAGTTAAGTGTCCACTTTAATGTTTAAAAATCATCTGAGGTGAAAAAAATATCAAATATTGCTAAAATAACATTTGTGGAACAGATTTAATTGGGGTGGATTTAAACAAAAAGCAAGGCAAGTGACGGCTTACAAAAGGTACACATTTGTACTTGAATGGTCCATATTGGTGCCTCAAAAGTATATATTAGTTCCTAAAAATTTTAAGAAGAATGTTTTTGTACTTTTTAGGTACTAATATGTACCATTGAGGTATTAATATGGACCTTTTAGGTGCAAATTTGGACCTTTTAAAAAGGTACCACCCCAGTGACAACTCTCGTACCTTTATTTCTGAGAGTCTAGGGCACCAGGAAATCAGAGGGCCCTTAAATAAATACCTACAGTAGAAGTATGTTTCTGTGTGGTGAGGGTCTAAAAAGTTTAATTAAAATGTAATTAATACATCTGTGCAAATGTGTACCCCACCTTCAATCATGGATCAGTCCAGAAGTCAAAAAGATTTAGTTTTAAAAATGAAATAGTTTATTTATTATGTTTAGTTGTGAATTCATCTTAAGAAAACAAATGATTTTAAAAGTTTTACATTTTATTATTATTTTGTATTAAGAAAAAATGTAGAAAAGGAGATCGAATGATATAAAAAAAAAGGCAAAATAATAATAAAAAAAATGTAAGTACTAAAGGTGCATTTTAGAACTTTTGGGCCCCATGGCTGGAATTGCTTAGGGCCCCAAAATCACTAAATTCGCCCCTGGCAATATATTTTGTCATTTTAAAAATAGTAGTTTTGTTCTTAGAATATCCAGGAAAAAACTAAACAAACAAAAATAATAATTGTAGATCCTTTTTATTGTTTTGATCCTTGAAAGCCCCTTTTCGTCTCTAAATCCCATAAATGTGAGTGGTCTGTTCTGTTGACAGGTTTGTTGGCTTTGATAAGTGATAGGAGTCTTAGATCAAACTTTATATGCTATATCAGTCTGTCTGATTTAGTACCCCCAGGAATCATGCTTTCTAACTCTCTCTCTTTTTATTATTAAGAGATTTTAAAAGGCCAGCTTTTCTTATCATCTCACACTCCCTATAAAGTTTTTTTTCCCTGAGTTCTTTAGCCTGTTTCAATTAGGAGAGCATAAATGGTCTCGCAATTGGAGAGGTTTCAAGCATGAAGAATGCACAAATGTACACAAGCATATCTGATTATTTGCATGTAGGTTTTTTCAAATGCAGACACAAGTCTCAGTTCCTGGGGTGACTTTTATGTGTCCAATGTGAATAAATGGAACATTTAATTCTTGTGTAAGTTCAAAGAAACCTCAAGTTGGCAGGAGGACCTTATTAGGATGGAGAAAAGTTCTCCCAGAGCCTGTTTCTGAGTGCGTGTTGTGTAGGGGTTTCTTCGTCCTGTCCTTGGCCTTTTGTTCGCTGGTATGCGTGTCTGGATTGAAGCCAATCAGAGCTTTACAAAAGTTGCTGTAGGAAAGTGCTTAATTTTCACTGGCTTCCAATGAAACCTCAGTTCAAACATTTCTTTAACAGCAGTCGTACTTTAAAATAAATGTAATTATTATTATTATTAGGTACTTTTAAAATGCCTCAGTGTTTGGTTGCTTGTGTGAATTTTATTTAGTGAACTACTGTATGAAGAGCTGTTTGGTTATTTTGATGGATTTTTGTTGCTCCTGTACTTACACCATCTGTTGCACATGTATCATATTTCAGTCTGCTTTTTGTGTTTCAGAGTTTTTTCACCCTGCTAAAATGCCAAATAACAATTTTGTCATGATATGACAATAAAACAAAATGTTGAAGACAAAATTAACCCTCATGTGAAATTTCTTAAGTGATGTTTAACAGAGAGAATCTGAAACATTTTAAACATAGTATTTTTAATTACTCATGTTCAGGCGACAGTGTATTAAGTGATTGTCTCACTGCAAGAAGGTCACTGGTTCAAGTCCCAGCTGCATGGAGGCCTTTCTTTGTAAAGCTTTCTATGCAATAATTGGCAGTTCATTCCACTGTGGTGACCCCTGATTGAGCAGAGACTAAGCCAAGTGAACTAATTTCCAATAACTAATCTCTTAGTCATGATGACAGTACATAATATTTTATTAGTTATTTTGCAAGATTCAGTTTACAGTGCAAACTATGTTAAAGGGCACCTCTTTTACCCCTTTTCCAGAATGTGTCTGTAAAGTTTCAACTCAAAATACCCCTCAGATTATTTATTATACAATGTAGACTCTGCTCATTTTGGTGTCTGAGGGCTATGTAGCTGTTTTTGTAGCTTGTGGCTTTAAATTCAAATAAGCTGCTTCTCCCGGCCAACTGTTCACACGTGCGTGTCTGCATCAGATAAACAGCAGTCAGTGACAGAGACAGACTCGGATGAAGCTGAAATAAGGTTACTAGTCAGAAATACCAAGTTTAGTTGATGTATTTGTGGTGGAGTTTATTCAGGCCTTTCTGAAACGATGAGTCAAACACAAATGCTGTACACACATACACACACACACACACATATATGCACGTTTACTGACACCATGCGGCCATGGTGATTATAGCAGTTAAGAATTAGAAAGCAATTTTACTCTCTTTATTACAAACATGCTCTGTTTTAAATACATTTTAAACTTACAAAATTAATTATTGAGGTGCAGCTGATCACAGAGAAATGTAGCATATGTTTTAATCTCAGTTTCTTTGCAAAAAAATTTGTGCAAAAACGTGTAAATATGTTATTATAGAGACACGGTACCCGTCAATCGATTCGGTGGGCAGGTAAGCCGCAGTTCTAGGTCACATTGCAGTGGGCCTCAAAATAAGAGGGATTTGGATCTTATTTTTAATGTCAGAAAATAAAAAAAAAGATTTATTGTGTTTGTATCACTTCAGTATTACTGTGGACACATTATACCTACACAGTTCTGTCCAAACAGCTTTACAAAAGTTGATTTTCATCATAGGTGCCTTTTAATTAGGTTACTGTGCAAGTTAAATTAATTAGGCAAGTCATTAAACAACTGTGGTTTGTTCTGTAGCAAATTGGTTTAAAAAGATATTTAGATAAAATATAGGCAGGTGAAAAGAGAAACATCATCTTTTCTTTCAGAATTGAAATTGAGTTTTATACTCTCGGTATACTTTAGAACTGATATGGCATGATTGTAGTAAAAATGTAACTCTGTTACCTAAAATGTGGTGCTCTTGCTCCAGACTGGTAGTTATGTGAGATGTTAAAGTGTAGTTTATGTCTGAAAGCGTCAGTGAGGTTTATAACTGTGATTTCAAGGAAATGTTTTAGAAATTCGTAAAATTTTTACAAGTCATGGAACGTAATTTTATGAATCATCACAAATTTTGAAGCGGAAACGAGACTCTTATATTTTCCTCTTGGAAATGTATGGTTATTTCTTACAAAACATGATCTAAAGAAATTATTTTAAAGAAAAACAAAGAGTTTACCTGTATTTGAACAAATATTTAATTCATTCATTCATTCATTTTCGTTTTGGCTTAGTCCCTTTATTAATCCGGGGTTGCCACAGTGGAATGAACCGCCAACTTATCCAGCATATGTTTTACACAGCAGATGCCCTTCCAGCTGCAACCCATCACTGGGAAACATCCATACACTCATTCACACACATACACTACGGACAATTTTAGTCTACCCAATTCACCTGTACCACATGTCTTTGAACTTGTGGGAGAAACCGGAGCAAACGGAGGAAACCCACGCGGACATGGGGAGAACATGCAAACTCCACACAAAACACCAACTGACCCAGACGAGGCTCAAACCAGCGACCTTCTAGCTGTGAGGTGAACGTGCTACCCACTGCGCCACTAAGCAGCCCCAAATATTTCATATTTTGTAAAAATAAAATAAAATATAATAAAATTGGTGTTAAGAAAATAACAATTTGCATATGTAGGAGAAAGTTAGTTGCAGATTTATTTCCTAATTTTAGACAAATATTGTTCAGCTTGAACTCAAAAGGCAAGGTTAAATGATTTGCCCAGTGCAGATGTTAAATTGAGGTTGGAATGTGCTGGGTTATTAAACACAATATTGCAGCTGCCGCTAGTTTCTTTTGGTTAATACAAAAAAAGCAAAGTACTGACGTACTTCAATTTCACTCTGGACATCAGTGTGGATGAAATAACACGTTAATACTTGTTAAGACCACACCAAGTAAATTGTTGACTGTTTGAAATTTAAACCTTGAAAATGATATAATTTTAGACATAAAAAATTTTAATATTTATTGTTACTATTGGTACTATTGCTCAACTTAAGTTTTTAATATTACTCATTCAGTAATTATAAACATCTGGTATAGTCACGGAGTGACACACAGACCTCCCACATTTCTGACCAATGAATATTTTGTCGCTTCCTGTCTGCTCTGCAGTCCTGTTAAAAAATGTGAAAAAAGCCTTAAAGTGAGTTCTGTGTACTACTGTTCAACAGTTAGTGGTCAGTTTAAGGCATTTGGTGCCAGCAGGGTTTGAAATAAACTGATCAAAAGTGACAGTAAAGACTATAATGTCACAGAGTACTTCTATTTCAAATCAATTATGTTCATTTGAGGTTTCAGTTTACACTGAAATATTAAAGGGATGGTTCGAATAAAAATATAAATTTTAATTTCCTTACCCTTCACTTGTCATGTTGTTTTGACAATTGTTAAAATTTAGAGCATTTTTTTCTGAAGCAAATGACAATGGTGAGGAAATTATTAACTTTTTTGACATAATTTATTTGAAATAAAAATACTCAGTGAAATTATAGTCTTTACTGTCACTTTTGATCAATTAAATTCAGACCAAATGCCCTAAACTGACCACTAATTGTTGAACAATAGTATAGAGAACTCATTGTAAGGCCTTTTTCACATTTTTAACAGCATTGCAGTGCAGACCGGAAGGACAAAATATTCAGAAATTGGGAACAACTGCTCTAAATGACAGTTATTAGAAGTTTAGAAACAAGAACAGACATTACATAAATAATCTGACCAATCACAAACTTTTGAATTGTACAGTGTAAAAGAAAATTCATAAAATATACGGCTGAAAACTGGCAGCTGTGGTTGCTAGAATTTAATGGTTAAACATAAACGCAAATTAACCATAAAAGAAATGTCAAACTTGGTGCACACAACTGCTGAATACCCTCATGGTTACACACCTAAAATTAAAGTAATGCAGTGAACATTTTTTATCAAAATGAGATAACATGAAACTTTAAAAGAGTACTATAAAGAATGCCTACAAAAAGCATCATACAGAGATTTCAGTTTATGTTTACCATATACTGTTTATTAAATGTGCAGTAGGTTGTTGTCTTCAGAAACATTTTTTGTTGTGCTGGTTAAAAGTCTCTTCATTTTTCAATAGTAGTGATTGAAGAAAATGATCTAAATGTATTTATATGTATTTTTATATTCTGGGTAAGGCATAAGACTAAAAAACTTTCATCCAGTTAAAATTTGTTGGGCTGAAAATTTCCATAAATCTGACAAGTAGCCCAAACTTTCTGTTAACAAATGTAGATATGTACATCAGCGCACTGTTCACGTAGATCTGCGTGCCGCGTTTACGTGCACACAAGAGAGTGACCGCAGTAAAAACAAATGTCGAATCAAAACTTTATAAAATCCTAAATCAATATTGGATATTTACTTTGCACGCTGGAGGAAGGATGACACCATGGCTGAAGTATTTCTTTTAGACAGGTAATGTTATGTTGTAAAACTTTAGTCACCCAAAGCTGATGTAGATTTTGTTGTTTTACGAATGGGTTATGTGCATGGAAGTGTTGTTTAGCCGCTAAAGTCTTCCAGTGAAAGCTTGATGTGACTATTTTCATAAGGGACCTTTTACAGCATTGGTAATTATTTAGTTTAACAACAAAACATCAGTAAATAGCGCTATTCCGCCTAGCCTGCTTTACTGAGGTGAAGTTTGTTTTATATTCAAATTGGTTTATTTTTGAACAATGACAGCCTGTGACACGCTTCCTATATTGTTTACCATGCTACTTTGAATATTTGGTATGAAATAGCTTTTAAGTATGGCTTAGTAATAAGTGTAATTTCTGCTCGCTGCCGGACAAGCACTAAGCTTACAGTAGTCGCATTAGGACAAAGCGAATGAGAGAGTGAGACCAGCGATCCTTGCATGCAAAAAACATTGCACATTATGACAAGTTTTGCTTGCTATACAACTGAAAACATGCTAGATATAATACAGTTTTTCATTCAGAATTGTAGTATTATAAAGTACTATAAAGTTTTCTTACACTCAAAAAATATATATTTTTTTGCTCGTTCAACCTACTTATTTAAAATAAGCTGAAACAACACAATTCTTGAGATTTCATTAGCACAAATTAATTTTTTTGTTCAATCCACATCAATTTGTAAAAATGTTAAGTTAACTTCGATTACCGATTATTACTGATTAAAAATCGATTTGTGTTGGGACAACATGAATTAATTGTGTGGAACCCTGCATTTTTTACATGATCTTTCTCAAAACCATCGTTGGCCAACTATGGTCGCAAGTTCCGTCGTTACAAACATAGTTGATTTGCCATTTCCCAAATTCATCATTCCAACGAACATTTGCTAACTGCGTCGCAAACTTGAGCACTTGAAACTACACCTCTGGAGCTGTAGTTAGAAACATAGTTCCTGGCTGTGTGCTATTCCCACTTATCCCCCCTATGCCCTATTCATTTAGAACATTCTAAAATTCAAAGTTGGAATTATTAAAAATAAAAAAGCATTAAGGTAATCTCTCTCAGGTGTAATTTGCTTTCAAAGTATTTTTACAGTTCAGTTTTAGCGATCTTTATGTTTACAATTGTGCTCTCTTCGCAGTGCACTTTGAAAACATTGATATAATTTTGAACACAGCCTCATGACGAAAGCTATAGGTGGGCTATTATTTAAATGCGGAATTTATGTTATGTCTCCAAAGCTTGTGAAAATAAAAAACACAGCGTTAATTCTTTTATTTTATAGTGGGTTATTTATTAAGTATCTCTACTGTATATGACATGGGCCTGTTGGTTAGAACTTTCTGCTGTGGTTTGCATGTGCCAAATTGTAAAAACAGACTTAAAAAAATAAATAAACAATATGTTACTTAATAATAGTAATAATAATCATCATTAATATTAAAGTAAATATATTTATAATAAATAGCCTCATTATTTATTTATTTATATGATTTATATATGATATTAGAATATTGTTAGCTTTTGTAAGTCATTTTATGTTTTAGAGTAGAATATGTAATGTTCAACTTCATAATATTTGTAAAGCAAACATAGGCCCTATATGTGCCATTTATATATATTTCAATTAATATGGAAAATGAGTGCATGTTTTTACCAAAACTAATTTTGGATTTTATTTTAAATGCGTGTTTGTGTAAAACAATATAATTTGCACAAAGAAATGATGGGGTTGTTCTCAAAAGAAGTTACTTCACCCTGTTTAGAGCATCATTATGGGCATTTTACGCTATAATTACGCTATAACTGGCTTTGGACAGCAAGGAAGGGACTGTTTTTTAGATATATTATGCTAACGGATAGCATTTTGGCAGACCTACTGCACCTTTAAGGACACTTACTGTCATCCAGCTTACAGATTTTTACTGTTTACTCATTTTTGCAGTTTTTAAAACATTTCAGTCGATTCATTTAATCCATGATCCATTTAAATCGCGCCATATTTTTTTAATTTACTGTCTAGTCACCTGGACGAGTACTGCTGTGTCTCTACATTGAACTGTTTGTTTCTAATTGAGATACTGCTGTCAACCTGAATTTGTTGAATATGGTTGTGAAATTGGTTATACTGATCACAGAAATAAATATTCTCTAACTCTTCTAAAGCAGGCAATACCATTTCTATCAAACTCTAAAGAGTGGACTTTGCCTCCTGATTCCAGTAGTCAGTCACATGCTACTGGTGTGTTAATTGCTGCTGTTTTTATGCACATGTTCTACTTACACAGTGTCCTCTGACATGTCTGCACTCATACGTAATGTGCAGCGTAATGTTTCCGGGTATATTCTTTATAGATGCGTGTTCTTCTCTCAGGCAGAACACAATGTTTCAGGAGTTGTCTCAGTAATAGCATTGGCACAGTGATGTCTCTCTCACCTTTACTCTTTGTGTTTACTGAGGCAGCAGGCCAGATCTCTGACCCAAGACCCACAGATGCCCTTTAGCCTAGAGAACAGGGAACTCTGGGTAATAAAGTCAAGTTTGTTGTTTTGAGCATAACATAATTCATAGTTTTTATTTCAGTAAAAATCATAATTCATATTTCATTTCAGTGTATCCCTACTGTATCCCTACAGTCTATTTTTAAATAAGCAGGTTTTCATATTTTGTGATTCATGTTGTATTTATTTATGCTTTTAAAGTGCATCATGGGATCTTGATTTTTGCACCAACAACATTGGTGTTGTAAATTGTGGTACCAAATAATCTGGTAATAAACTGCCTGTACTTTTTCCTGTTATTTTACAGACTTATTTCTCTCTCTCTCTCTCTCTCTCTCTCTCTCTCTCTCTCTCTCTCTCTTTCTCTCTCTCTCTCTCTCTCTCTCTCTCTCTCTCTCTCTCTCTCT